>JAJJBR010001530.1:0-27563 GCA_022817965.1 Solanum lycopersicoides | reverse complement strand
TATATTCAGTAAATATTTTTAACATAAATACATAATTTGAGTTAAAGTTATATTTAAAACCTACCTCCGCCAACTCTAACACCATAGATTAATTATTATTGTAGGTGTTGAAAAAGAAAGTTGAAAGATGATATTTAAAAGTCAACGATATTTGAACACACAGTCATTTAAAATAAGTAAATTTTGTGAGTAGAAAAGTGAAACAATTCATTTAGAATAAATAAATTTTTGTGGTAAAAAAGTGAAACAATTTATTTAAAATAAATAATTTTTGTGAGAGAAAAGTGAAATAATTCATTTAAAATAAATAAATTATTGGCTTGAAATCAAAACTAAACGAACAAAGATTAATTATTGTTTAATTTTCTGATTAAAGTTTTGAGTCTTTGACGTGAATTTCTATTTTTTTAAAATTATAGTTTGAATAAAATTTAAGAAAATTGCGTGTTTGTATAAGGTTTTATTTCCCGTACCTTTAATTAATGTTAGTCTTTGACTAACATTTATAATATATTTCTTTTATTATATTGATATATAAAAGTTATAATTTATAGTATATTTTATATAATTTTGAATATCTAATTTTTTATTTAAAATATTAAATTAATATAATATAATATAATTTTAAAAATTAATTAAATCAATTTTTAAAAAGCATAGTAAGATAATTAAAATGAACGGAGAGTACCTTACAATAAAGTCAAACGCCATCGACGCAATTAGGCTCACGGATCAAGATTTTTTCATGTGGCATTTGCCTTTGCCTTTAGGATATCTTTCCCTTTTTAAAAAAGATCAATTGTTTATTATTTCGTTCGTTTTAATTTATTTGTTCGATTAGATATATATTGAGTGTATTAAAATATTATTTAGTGATATGTTATTAAATATATTGAAAAGTTGCTAAAAAGGAAAATATATATGTACTTTTTAAAATGGATTATTCAGGAAAATAGATCAAATAAATTTTAAAAAAAAAGAGAATAATATCTATCACTTCTCTTGTTTTAACTTGTTTATCTGTTTTAATTTGACATTAAATCTAAAATAAGTAATTTTTTTTTTGAATTTCATAATTTTAGATATGTCATTTAATTTTATGATCAGGTAAAATAAAAAAAATGTAAATACATAAATATATTAAAACAAAGGAAGTATTTATCATTTACGTATCCTTTCATCTTTCTTTATATGTTCAATGGTTCAATTTGTAGTTTGAGTTGTTAAACCACACATGTAATACCCTTTAATTTTTGGTTAAAGAATAATAAACTCCATATTGGTTTGTTGACTTCACTCTCATTGTCATTTCTTTATTAATATTTAATTTTATTTTTTTTCCAAATTTTTAATCAGGTTGAAATTTTATAAATACATCAATTTGATAAATTATCTAATTCCTTTAGTGTGTCTAAATCGACTTAAAGAATTTATAGTAACGGTTTTCATATCATATAAAGTCTTTGATTAGATATAAAGTTTAACATGAAAATGATAAGATTTTATCGTTATAAATAGTATAAAATTGTATCACATACCAAAATAGAATTACACATAGAGTATATCATTGTAAATTTGATAATCGATTTTTGAACTTTAAAAACCTTACCTTCACGGGTCATTTGGTACAAAGAATGAAAGACAATAATTCAAAGACAAAATGTTAATTATCTTATTTTGTGTTTGGTTAAGAATATTAATTAATCTCAGGATTATTTAATTTACTATCCCCTTTCTTTAGAGTCAAGTGGCCCAAGGGCCCCTTTTCTTTATCCCTTGGTTCGCTAGCTGACTTGCCAGAGCTTGGATTCTCGAACTCTAAAAATTTATTATAATGTTGTAATAAGTTATTCTATATATATGGTGGGATAACTAATTTCATAAAATACCTCATTTCATGAGTTAACTATATCCACCATCTCTCACAACAAACTAATTAACCCAAAGTCGTTTGGTATAAGATTATACAAAGATCAATTATAGTTAGATTAATTATCCCACCGTCAACCTACATAAAAAATATATATACATTTCCTCGTAACCTATTTACATACTAATTATGCGAATCTTTAAATAGCAAATCAAACACAATATTAGTTATGCAGAATTTAATACAAGCATAAGTCACCTTCACACCGAACAAGCTGGATAAGAACGATCTAAACCCATGCATTAATTTTCATATAAATTATACGACTTTTGGTAGGTTGATATACAACAAGTTGTTCATATATAAAATTTATCTATAATTTAGAAACCCACATAACTAATACATACGTATAAGTTATGAGAAAATCTGGATATTATTTTATACATAATAATAAAAGGTAAACTAACTAATACATGAATAATTAATCCCTCCATAAATTCTACATAAATTTCCTCATAACAAAACCCTTCATTACTTTAACCAGATACAAAACAACGATAATTTAGAAACTTGATAATTAATACGTAGATTTTCTCATAAATAATCCTTACATTACTCTAACCAGTTACGAAACGACCTTATAATAACAATCTCCGATCCCGAAAAAGGAATTTAATTGTTACATTATTCTAACCAGTTACGAAACGACCTTATGATAGCAAAATATATCCATAACCCGAAAAATAAAAAGTTCTGTTATATTACTCTAACCAGTTACGAAACGACCTTATGATAGCAAAATAAACCCATGCATTAATTTTCATATAACCTATACGACTTTTGGTAGGTTGATATACAACAAGTTGTTCATTACTTGGGTGGTCTTGGGCCTTCTCAACCCAAAAGCTAGCTCAAAGGTTGAGTCTTTCCCTCACACTTATAAATTGATCACCAGCCCCTTCCACTTCCGATGTGGGATAACCCAACAATCTCCCCCTTCACACATCGGGCCTTGGGCTGGAGAGAGCGACAACCCAGTTTCTCCCGGTGGGCTGAGACTTGTTGACAACCTGGGCTCTGATACCAATGTTGAGTGGTCTTGGGCCTATAATAACAATATCCATGATCTGAAAAACAAAAAGTTCCGTTACCGGGAATCGAACCCGGGTCTCCTGGGTGAAAGCCAGATATCCTAACCGCTGGACGATAACGGAATGATGTTAACTTTACTACATCAAAATAAAGAAGATCAGTGAATAAACTATACAAAGAGGTAAAAGACAGAGCATGCTTGCCCTGTTCTGCAAACTCCATAAATGGAAGCTGGCAAAACTGAAAACCCCATTTCATAATACCAATTCAATGTCCATCTCTTCTCAGGTTCAGATACTTTCTTTATTTACTATAATTTTGTCTATTTTTTTTAATTTTTTCTTGGTGTTTTTTCTTTTCTTGTTGTTGCATTGATTTTAGTTTGTGTTTGATGGAAAAAGATTGGATTTTTTTGATGTCTCTAAGTGATAATTATGAAGAGGATGAGAAAAGTTCCATACCCAATATTTCATTTTGTATCAAATTTTGATTTTGCATTGATTTTATAGTGTTTGATTAAAAAAAGGTTGAATTTTTGGTGCCATTGAGTGATTACTTTGAAGAGGATGAGAATAGTTCCATATCCAAGATTTCATCTTTCTATTAGTAGCATTTTGATTAGTTGATCAATCCGTTCTCAAATTTGTTTCTGACCCGTTTTCATAATTTAGTCTAATAAACAAATTTGAAGTTGGCTTAAACTAGAGATTCTCTAAATTGGTATTATGTATATCAGAAGCATGAGTTTAGTTTAGTTTAGTATTTTTGTGTTTTTCGAGTTCTTGTGTTGATTTTAGTTTTTGCTTGATTAAAGAAGGTTGGATTTTATGAGGTAGATGTAAGGTCTATATATACTCTACCCTTCCCGACCCTACTGTGTGGGACTACATTTGGTATGTTTTTGTAAATAAGGTTGGATTCATGAGATAGAGGTGAGATCTGCGTACACTCTATCCTCCCTAGACCCTAATGTGTGGAACTACATTGGGTATGTTTTTGTAAATAAGGTTGGATTTTTGAGGTAGAGGTAAGGTCTGTGTGCACTCTGTCCTCTCTAGACCCCACTGCGTGGGACTACATTCGGTATGTTGTTGTAAATAAGGTTGGATTTTTGGTGCCTCTAAGTGATAATTTGGAAAGGGATGAGAATAATTCCATTCCGAAGATTCCACTTGTTACTTTTAACAAACAAATTTTGGAGTCGTGTATAACCAGTGATCTTCTTAATTAGAAACTCATGCAATACTGCAGAATAAACATGCCTCAACTTAGTTGGTACCATATGTATTAGTAGCATGAGTTTATTTTTTTCTTTTTATGTGTTTTTTTCTAGTTCTTTCACTGATTTGATTTGTGTTTGATTCAAAAAGGTTGGATTTCTGGTGCCTCTATGTGATAATTTGGAAGAGGATGGGAAAAGTTCCATACCCAAGATTCCACTTTCAGAAGGTCCTAATTGTGTTGGACGGGATTGCATTCCAGTTACTGATAAGCGGCTGAGCCGCAAGCATCTTATTATCACTGCTACCTGCACTGGCTCTGCTGATGTTGTTGTGGTACTCTTCTGCACCTTTTTCCTTTCTCATGGTCAATGTTCATGTATTATTGATTGTTTAAACATATCAATCAATCATTCAACGATGACTCAATCTCAAATAAGTTGGGTCAGCTCTGTCTATGATCTCTATTCTGGTTGAATTCAGTATTTGGATGATTCGTCCTAGTTAATATCATACATACACAGATGTACACAAACACACACACGTGTTTATTGTTGATTTTCCTTTTGTAACTTGTGGATACTAGGATTCTCGGCAGTATGCTTGTTTTCAGGCTGCAGCTTTGGTGATGAATTTGCTGCTTAGTTTCCTATGCTTGTATACCGAGTGATTGGATGGATTGGTGGCAATTTTGAAAGTTTGGTTCGTAAATGCTCGTAAATTCATGTATACATTGCTTGTTAAATGCATGAGTTCTGTCTACACCTTGTGATAGCATTTATTTACTTATGTAAAAGTATGCTGGTGTCCTTACTTCTTAATTTCCCGTTGAAGTCTTTTCTTTGGACTAAACATGGGACTGGATTGCAGGAAGGAACAAATCCAGTTGTTATAAGATCAAAGGGTGAGAGAAAGAAGCTTTTGTCTAGAGAGAGGTGGAAACTCGGAAGTGGTGATATCATAGAGTTGATACCTGGGCATTACCTATTTAAGTATGTTAGCACAGCTCGTAAGGATGAACCTTCACCAGGTAACAAACAAAAAAGGCCTTTCAGTGAAGAAAGCATTACTGACAAAGGCCAGATGCATGGCAAGAAGAAAGCTCGAGAAGTTTGTGAGGAAGCTTCAGAAATGGTATGGGTTTCCTTGTTTCCTCATTTTGTCTCTGAATAAATAGAATCTTTTAACACCTTGTTGGAAAAAATATGTACGGAAAAAGTTTCAACTTTTATTGCTTGTTAAATCTTTGGCTTACAGATTATGTTGCATAACAATGGCCAAGAAACAAATAGTTCTGCAGAGGCCATACGTCAGTTTAGGGTTCCCAAACACAAGTTGCCCCTCACATTCAGATTGATGAGAGTGCGTGAGCTGCCAGCATGGGCAAATTCAGAAGCTGTTTCTATTAGTGATGTTATTCAGGTAGAGTTATGCATTGTGGCTGTTTTGGGATTGGTTCTGTTTGGATGAGATGTTGGTCCGTCTAGATAGATGCATTACTGTTCATGAATTAGTGAAGGGGCAAAAGAAGATGTGACGTCAAGTTTGCTTCTGATTTCCCTGAACTGATGCACCCGTAGTGAACTTGTGATCCTATCCTTTCTTTTCTGAGCTTTAGATTCTTGCATATATTTTTTTTTGATGAAGGACTCTTGTATATATTCATCCAATACTCTTCTACAATATTAAGTGTATAGGAGCTATATGGCAGCAAAGACTTTAGAGCTAAGTCATTTAACAGGTTCCAAATGCTCCCTGCTTACCAATGTGTCCTATAGATAGTTATTACTTGGTAAAATGTCCCACAATGGTTGAGGAAATAGGTAGTTGTCTCCTTACATGGTACTCTCTCCGTTTCAATTTGTTTGTGTTAGTTTTGACTTTTGCACAGAATTTAAGAAAGTGAAAAAGACTTTTTGAATTTTGTGCTCTTGAACTAAAGATAGGTAGAATGTACCAAATTTCCCTTCAATCTTGTGGTTTTAAACATGCCATGTGGAAAGTTAGAATTAAAGAGTTGCCAAAAAAGAAAAGAGACATTTTTTTGGAACGGACTAAATAGGAATGTAAGGCAAACAAATTGAAACGGAGGGAGTATTAGGCGCAATCCTCATCACATGAGGTACCTTTTGGGGTTGAGTTGGTTCCAAGGTCCATTTTCCTTACATGGTTAGGGTCAGACCATCCCTATTCTTAGTTCACCCAATCTTGCTTCTCATGTAACATTATCCACGCTCGTAGAAAGTCTCACATTGGTTGGGGGAATGGACTGATGTCTCTTCATATTGTTGTTTTTTGAGAATTTTTCACCTCACACTGTAGCTTTTGGAGTTGATCCAAGGTCCATTTTCCATATGAAGATAATTGATAAAGCCTTCTATATGTGTACTTGTAATTGTTGTATAGTGTCTACCTTTGTGTTGGTTGCTTGAACATTGGCTCTTATTTATCATAGGGGAATGTGCTTGTAGCTATCCTCTCGAATTACATGGTGGATATGGATTGGCTACTTTCTGGTGAGTTCTGTCATTTTGCCTTATCTTTTGTTTTTTATTTTGTTAACATTGTCTGTTTCTCCGATTATTTATGTTCTTCGACGTCTTGGATTGTCCAATGAGGTGGTTTCCCAACTTATTTGTGGTTGCCATTGTTTGTTAGATACTATGTACAAGTTTATTTGCTTTTATGAACTAAGTTAATCTTTTTTTCTGTCTGAAGACTGATTTCATGGTCCTTTCTAATGCAGCATGTCCAACTCTAAAACGGATTCCTAATGTTCTCGTCATTCATGGAGAAGGTGATGGTACCATGGAGTACATGAAGGTTAACATTTTTTAAGTTATGAGAATCTGATGTTATTGAAGCTTCTCTTGGATTAAATTTCTTCTTCATTGTCTTCTTCCTTTACAGAGAAGCAAGCTTGCGAATTGGATTCTGCACAAACCTTCTTTACCGATTGCATATGGAACGCACCATTCAAAAGCAATGCTTCTTGTCTATCCAACAGGAGTTAGAGTTATTGTACATACTGCAAACTTGATCTCTATTGATTGGAATAACAAAAGCCAGGGATTGTGGATGCAAGATTTCCCCTGGAAGGATCAAAACAATTTGGGCAAGGATGGTGGATTTGAAAATGATTTGGTTGATTATCTAAGCGCGTTAAAGGTATAAATGAATTCAAACCCTAAATCAAGAACAACTTTACATCGCATCAAAAGAACTTTGAATGTTTTAAAAATTTATTTATTTGCATACGCCTAAAATATTTTAGTCGTCTTCCTCACACTTGATACAACAATAACATACCTAGTGTAATCCCACAAGTGAGGTCTGGGGAGGGTGGTGTGTATGCGGCCTTACCCCTATCTTGTGAAGGTAGAATGGTTGTGTCCATTGGACTCTTGGTTTAAGTAAAGCATTACAAAAACAATATGAAAATAAAATCTAGTGATGAAGAAGCCATGATGAAAATAAAGGAGAAAAGAACAAAAGTCACAACAAATAATACCATAAAATGGGACTAGGAACAACAACAACAACAACATACCCGGTGAAATCCCACAAGTGAGGTCTGAGGAGGGTAGAATGTACGCAGACCTTACCCCTACCTCACAGAGGCAGAGAGGTTGTTTCCGAGGACTAGGAAGCAGTAAGTAATACTAATGATCTTAATAAGGAAATAGGAAACTCTCGACTACCTACCAATCTTCTACCTTAATCCTCACATATCCTCCTATCTAGGGTCATGTCCTTGATGAGTTGCACATGTGCCATGTCCTGTCTAATCATCTCTCCCCAATACTTATTCGGGCTGCCTATACCTCTCCTCATACCCGTCATAGCCAACCTCTCACGCTTCTTCACTACCTCAGGACATCTAGCATGTCTGAACCATCTCAGTTTTGTCCTCCTCATCTTGCCCACAATGTTGGCCACTACCGCCTTGTCTCGAATATCTTTTTTTTGATAAAGGTAACAGACCTTGTCTCGAATATCTTCGCTCTTAATCTTGTCTCTCCTAGTATGCCCACACATCCATCTAAACATCCTTCTTTATGCTATTTTCATCTTCTAGACGTGCGAGTTCTCGACTGGCCAACACTCTGCCCCATACAACATAGCAGGTCTAACAACCTCTTAAGACTTACCTTTAAGTCTTGGTGGTACATTCCTTTTACACAAGACACTGGATGCAAGCCTCCATATCATCCATCCTGCTCCAATTCGATGTGTATCGTCAATCTCTCCATTTCCTTGAATTATTGACCTAAGATACTTGAAACTTCCTCTCTTGGAGGCGACTTGTTCTCAATCCGTACTTTCACATCTGCCTCGTGAACCATTATGTTTCTGCACTTGATTTGTAGGCTTCCTTCTTGACTGGCAGACTTAACATTGAAGAAACATCATTGGCTTTTCATTAGTTGCCAATCTTCATACTCATGAAAATAGAGGCATAAAAGAGTAAGGTATGAAAATGAAACAAACCAGCTTTCACTATTGTGGATATGAAGCATCTGGCAGCAAACTAACATTGAAGAATGAAGACATATTATTGATTTTTCATTTGTTTGCCGATCTTCATGCTCACCAAAACTATAGGCTTATAAAGAGGAATTTGTGAGAATTAACTCTCTTTTCGATAAGGTTTTATCTTTATATGTACAACTTTTTGTGCAAATTGCAATAACTGGGTTTCCACCACCCCTTTGTAAAGCTTATTCCAAGGAACCGTACAGATTGAAGTGTATATTAGCTTACCCCGTACGTTAAACAAGGAATTAGTACAATGATTTGTTTTTGCAATATAGAATATTGGCATTGTTCCACTCTATGTGGAGAGCTATGACTATATGTATCTGTAGATGCTGCACAACATGCTATTTTAGAGGAACTTTGCCTTGTTATGCAGTAAATCAGGACTGAGGAGCTTCACACTTTCTTGGTGTCTGCATCTGATAGCGTTTAGCCTTTTTCCCTTTTTATTAATCACCCTCCACTGTTGGAGTATTTCCTTTTTCGTTTAACATGTTTGATTCTGTTAAATCTTTTTGCAGTGGCCAGAGTTTACTGTTAATATACCAGCCTTCGGGAGCTGCAAGATCAACTCCTCATTCTTCAAGAAATTTGATTACAGTAGCGCATCGGTATTTTCTCATTTCTTTTACTGTAATAATCTTTTGTCACCCTAGCTGAAACTACATATCCTTTTTGCCCACAATTTACATGATAATTCAGTATTCAGACAATGTGGTGCCTGAGGTTTTACAGACTCCCAGGACATAAATTTTCATTTATTTACTGTCCGCACTCTTTTCAGTTACAGCTCATAGGAATCCCTCACCACTAAAAAGGAGAAAAAGAAAGGATGAAATAAAAAGTAAAGTAGAGCTAACAAACATGGCATTTCAATGTCACATTTTGAAACTAGCACGTCTTTGTTTGGTGAAAATTTTTGCTTGCACATGTTTGCTTTTCAAAAATACCCATGGGTGCGTGTCGGACTTCCAAAAGTAGTACATTTTTAGAGGATCCGACACGAGTGCAACACCATTTTTGGAGTGTCCGAGCAACATAGCTAGGGATTATGCCCTCTTTCACTATTTATCATGGTGGCTGATTCTGCGGTTAAGATTCTTGTATCCATATCAAGACAAAGGTGATAAGAAGTATAAATTGTTGCTTGGAATTTTAGAGAACTATGTGGGGCGAACTGTCTGTGGTACCATTTAAGGTGCAGTGTGATAACATGACCTTGAAATTGTCGTTTCTCCAATTCCAGGTCAGGCTAATTGCATCTGTGCCTGGATATCATTCAGGTTCTAGTTTGAGGAAGTGGGGACATATGAAGTTACGTACTGTTCTTCAGGAATGTACTTTTAGCAAAGAATTTCAGAAGTCTCCGCTTATATACCAGGTATCGGTATCTTTTTGAGTTTCATTAAGCTCCAAGGTTTCTTTCGCCAGATGTTTCTATATTACACCTGCATTATCAAATATCATTGACATCTGTGCCTTCAATTGCCTCTTGCAGTTTTCCTCCCTAGGTTCTTTGGATGAGAAATGGATGACAGAGTTTGCCTCTTCAATGTCGGCTGGAGTTACAGACGATAAAAAACCTCTGGGCATTGGGGAGCCAATGATAGTATGGCCCAATGTAGAAGATGTTAGATGTTCTTTGGAGGTAATATTGAACAAGTCCTTTTAGACTATTAGTGGCATCACTAACCTGACTATGGATGTCAAACATAAGGATGATCCGCAGCCTATTGGTGGCATTGACTTAAGACCATACTTTAATAAATAATTCTTATTCATTTGACATTTGTAATAGATGTGATTGAAAATCCTCACAAGTTACATTGAAATTTATAGTGTGTGGTCTCATTCGCTTGCTGATCTTCATAAGTGAAATCTGACTCCTTTGATTTACTGAATGAATTTTAGTGCATCTTGCTTCATTTTCTAGGGATATGCAGCTGGAAGTGCCATTCCCAGCCCATCAAAGAACGTGGAGAAAGAATTTCTGAAGAAATGTTGGGCTAGATGGAAAGCTAGCCACACTGGTCGTTGGTATATAGTAGCCTTATAAAGTTTTGAATTTCCGAAATATTAGTTTCATCGCAATATTCTCGAATCCTTTGAAACCTTGTGCATTTCTCTCTTAAATTCCTAAATGTATGAATGATGCATCACTTAAGGCCTTTACCTCTAGAGTTTTCCAATTGGAGTACTGACTATTACTGAAGTAATCACTTATGTATCAGAAATTCAGAATCATAGAAATCAGGCATAGTCATGTTAAGTAGTTCTATACTTGAATTATCACACGAGTTCTCTTTTTTTTTCTTTTTAATGACCTTCCTAAAGTTTTTGGGCTTGCCAAATGTGAAGAATTTGATTGTCCAAGACCATATAAGGAGCAAAACAAGCCATCCCTTCACCAATGTGGCAATGTGCTACACTAACCCCCCCACTACCCCAGGCCTGCCAACTGGAACGTGGACAACGTAACATGGGGTTGCAAGATGGGGACATACAATAACAAGTAACTTCTTTTAAAATATTTCGGAATAGAGAAAGTGAAAGAACTTCCTCAAAAAAAGAAAAAAAAATTGAGAAGGAAAAAAAAAGAAAAAAAAAGAAGGTTACAGAACTTCTAGACGAGAATATTTCTAAGAGTAGGGACTCAAATCCTTGGTTCTAAGTTAAGAAATGGATATGGGACCTAGCTCAACCCCAAAAACTAGCTCATGAGGTGGGCATTGCCCAAAACTGTACAGGGAGACAAAATAGGGAGCAAATTGGTGACAGTGGAGAAGAGTGCTTATACTTTTGTATGTTTCTCTTGTGGTGGCAATAAAGGCAGTCACAGTAGCGCTAACCTTTCATAAACTTGTCTCTAGTGGCAATGGAAGACTGTGTTACTAGCGTCCTCTCTGGTGGGGTTTCTAGTGGTAAGAGTCAAAGTTTATGCATGCTGTTGCCTGATCAAAAAATGCTAATGCATACAGTTGCTACTTTTATCCTTGTTCGTCTGTATGCGTTGCTGAATAAATTGCCAAGTGACTGTTATAAACTCATAAAATATATCTTGTACAATGATGTGGTAACTATTCCATGTTCTGAGTGGCATAACAATGTACAAAGGAGGCTCATTGTGAAGCTGATGTACGATCACTGCTTCTTGTGAAAATGCAGATGTATTTGCACACTTGCATGCATAAAATTCCAAATATCTGTTTTTATCTATTCCCACTACAAAGTGCATTAAAAGAAATATATTCAATATGTAGTTCTAGTGAAGCTCTAATGTGTCTGCATAAAAATTGTTCAATTCTGACCCATTGGAACAGACAATTTTGTCAAAGGCGTGCTAAACTAATGAAGCGCGGCTCAAAACATGTTGAGCGCTTTGCGTCGCTTAGCGGGTGCTTCAGTGTTGTGGTCAAGGCTCTAAGACATACTTTTCCTTGCCGAAGAGCATATGAACAATTAATATTTCACTTTATTACGTTTTCTTTTTTCAATTTCTCTGTCCTTTTTTTTTTTTTTTGCTATTCATGCTTATAATGATTTGTCTCGTCAAAGCTCATGCTATATTTGCGCTGTGCGCTTAAAGATCCTTTCTTCCTTTGATAACTCTTGAGAACAAAGAAAGGATTTTCTTCATTTCTGACTTGATGACAGAAATTTCGATCTGAAATTTACGTGAGCTTTGCTGATATACACTGATCAATTTTAACTGCTGATGAATCTAGTTGCAAATCAGATTTTCCTTCCTTTTTAGCTCCTATTTTATTGATTTTCTTGAGAAAGGACACTTACCTTTTGCTCTTCAAATCTTCAGCCGTGCAATGCCTCATATTAAGACGTTTCTACGTTACAACGGTCAATCGTTAGCGTAAGACTTCGAAGACTCTGTTCTTTGTTTTTCTTAAGATTTGATTTCCCACTAATGTTGGATGATTGTTTTTGTTAATATTTGTTTTGTTTCTCTGGTAAAACAGGTGGTTCTTGCTTACGTCATCAAACCTCAGCAAAGCTGCCTGGGGCGCACTTCAGAAAAATAATTCTCAGTTGATGATTCGTTCCTACGAGGTATTTTTGTTCCTCTCTAGAGACTAGAAGCATCCAAGAACAAAACTGACATAGAGACTGAAGAAACATGGTGAAAAGATCCAAATTTGCACCTAAACTATCAACTATTCCTACTTCCACCTCACGTTACACTTCACCAACAGAAATACACTTGCCAGTTACACTTCGCCAACAAAAAGACACTTGCTGTTATGATTTGAGACAAGTTTTCCCCCTTTTTAACTAACAGGCAACAGCCCTCCGCATTTCTACTTTAATTACTCCTGCTATAGACCACTGCCACGTATGCAGACACGTAGAATAACCCACCTTTACACATTTCCCAAAGCTGAATCAATCTTTTACCTGTATTAGTTTTCCGAGATTAACAATGCTATCTTCTTAGAAGAGACAAAAACACTTAAGTGATTTCTTCCCATCTGTCGTATCCTCGCCTTGGTAGACAAAATTACTTGGTACCTATTGTTGGTGGGAGGTGACATGCATATAGTAGAATAAGTCGAGGTGCGCACAAGCTGGTCTGGACACCATTGTTGTTAAAAAAAAAAGAAAAAAAAAGAGGATTAACATTGATATCATGTTTATCCTTTAGATTTCATCTCGACTTGAACTTCTGAAACGACATTGTGATTGTAACTTATTTCCGTCCTTGGCAGCTAGGGGTGCTCTTTTTGCCATCTTCTGTTAAACGCGGCTGTGGATTTTCTTGTACAAATAATGGTTATCAATCAGAGGTACAACTATCATCTAGGTTTTTCGTGTTATGTTTATGCTTCATTAACTTGATATGTATCATCTGGTTTTTAATTCTTCGGATTTACAGGACGAAACTAGCATACACGAAGGGAAAAAAATAAAGCTGGTAACTCTAGCTTGGCAGGGAAAGGGAAATGATGATTCTTCTGAAGTAATCAAGTTGCCAGTGCCTTATGAGCTTCCTCCAAAACCATATTCCCCTGAAGGTCTTAGCTCTATAACAAAATCTCATTACAACAGTGGTGTTTTCTTTCGAAACAATTACATTATATGTTCTGCATAACAACATTTTGTTACAGCAGCCAAAAAATATTCAAACGATGTTGTTATTAAGAGGTTTGACTGTTTACTGCTCTCTGAATTACATCAAACTCACTGCATTTTTTTCGTTGAACGCAGATATTCCTTGGTCATGGGATCGTCGATATACCAAGAAAGACATATATGGACAAGTTTGGCCCAGATAAGTAAAGCTATACACCAACCAGGGCTCCTGATGTTTCGAATGATGGGATCGATGTGTTAGGTGAAACATTAATAAACGATTGACACTAGATTAGAGTTCTTGATTCTGTATATATTTAGGCATGAATATTTAGAATGCTGGTACCATTTATGAGCTGGTTTTTCCATATAAATTGATGATTTTTTTCATCAGTTGGCTCTAATTGGAGTTCTTGTTTCTGTGTATATTCTTAGGCATATGAATCTTTAGAATGTTGATACCATTTATGAACTGTTTTTTCAATAGAAATTGATGGATTTTTTCATCAGTTGGCACTACATTTATCCTTTGCTTCTGTATATTTTCTTAGTAATGTATAATGTTGAGTGGTTCAGTACGAAGGAAAATGTTTTTCATAAAAAATATTTATATCTAATCCAGAATAATATTATGGAAGGTGTGGTAGAGGGGACGTCCCTACGGAGGTTGGAGGTGAAGATGAAGCATGTTGGAGGGTGGGTAGGACATGATTAAGACACAGTACATAAACGTGTCATTTAACTTGGCGTCAATTGGTATACCAAATAGCTAATACATGTATCTTACATGACGATTTACGTGAGATATATCATCTTACATGGCGACTGATTTGTATAACAAATTAAAAGGCATGTTTATGTATTATGTTAAATTTATACTGCTGCCTATTAAAATTTGTGACAGGTAAATTTTATTAAATCCGACAATACTTATGTGGTGACATTATTTTTTAAAAAAAAACGATTCTTACGCGATATGAATCTAAATTAGACGGTAATTAAATTTTAGGTTGGCCACCATGTTCGGGTCCTAATAAACATCAATATCTGGTAATAACTGAAAGATAATTTTGGCACCTGAAATTCCAACAAAAGTCCAAATGTGTGGATCAATACAAAAGTTGAATATTTTTTTCTTTTTTCTATATAAACATTTTCTCTCTATATATATACTCACGTTTCATTTTTTTTTTCCCTACATTTTCATACAATTTACAAAAAATATAAATTAAAACTCTCAACATTTCCAGTTTCATCTCTTCACCACCCACCCCTATCTCTGTTTCTTGTTTTGGTTAGGTAAATTTTTCTCCATTTCCAACTTTTTAAAATCAAGATTGTGTTTTTTCTTTAATGTTATGAGGCTATGTAATGCGAATTCAGATTAGTCGTTAGATACCAAAAGAAAATGTTCTTTAATTTTTCAATCAAGATTGTGTTTTTTCCTCTTTTTTTTTCCATCTATTCTTTAATGGTATGGGTATGGGTCATATGCGGTGCGAATTCAGATTAGTTTATGTAAAATATAGGTATCGAACACAGAATAAGTACCACAAAAAAATGTACTTTAATTTTTCAATCAAAATTATGTTTTTTTTTGGACCCTATGCGCCACGAAATTGGATTAGTCAATCTACAATAGATACCGGACATCGGATGGGAATTTTTAAAAATAAAATGAGAAAAAAAACTGCTTTTTATTGTAATACTTTAAAGTATTGTTAACAAACTCTGTTTAGTTCTTTTTATTTGTAATGATTTTTATTTTTTTGGTTCGTGCAGACCCTGAATTGCTATTTTGGTTATTGTATAGACTTTTTTCTTTTTTAATTTTCCACTCTCGGTGTTTGATACCTGCATTGGAATGTGACTAAACCGTATTTGGACATTGTGGGGTCCGCTTCCAACAAGATTTTTTTTCATTTCCAGGACTAGAATATGAGAACTCTTGTTGTCGAATTGCATGCTTTTGTTCCTTAATGTGCTTAATCAGAATTGTAATGAGCAATGAAATCGATGAACTAAACAGGCAATCATCAAATAACTGAACCTTTTCTGTCTTTTTTTTTTCGCGTTAATATTAGTCTGTTATTCTGTTTGTATATCCATGAGTTTGCAAGTGAATTACATTCTTTTGTTTTCCGTTTTAGCTGGAATTTTGCATTCAAGGTTTGTTCGTCGTGCTTCTGAAAGCTAGGTTCATGTCTGAGCTCGATATCCAAGTCCCTACCACCTTTGGTACGTTGTATCTTTCGTAGAGAACAGTTGTTGCTCATTGCTTCTGCAGCAATGTTGTACTCTCTCTGTTTCAATCTCTTTGTCTGGTTTTGACTTTGATCAGAGTTTAAGAAAGTAAAGAAGAAAAAAAACTTTTGAATCTTCTGAATGTACAAATACGTCTTTTGATCTTGTTGTCTTAAACATATCAAATGAAAAAGTTGTCAGAAAAGGAAAGTAAGACAAACAAAATTGAAACAGAAACGAAGGGGGTAATATGTTTGCTGATGCAATTTAGTTGTGCTAGTCTATACAATCCTCCCTTTCTCCAATTCTAAGACGAAAACCGTTTATTTCTCTGTTTTAGACTAACAACACTGTTTTTTTGTGGCTTGTATGGTGTGGACAGATCCGTTCGCTGATGCAAATGCTCAGAACTCAGGCGCTGGTGCGAAGGAGTATGTGCATATCCGCGTTCAGCAGAGAAATGGAAGGAAAAGTCTGACTACCGTTCAAGGCCTGAAGAAAGAATTCAGTTACAACAAGATTCTCAAGGACCTCAAGAAAGAGTTCTGTTGCAATGGTACCGTTGTGCAAGATCCAGAACTCGGACAGGTGAATACCTTATTCGATTCTATCTTTCTCCTCGTTGGAACAAAGGACTTATGGTAGACGTCACTCTTTTTTCACATAATTGAATGCTATTCTTTCGTCTCTGAGCTACTGAGGAACAAAGAAGTTTAGTGTAAGGCAACTATCGTTCTTTGGACCAACCTATGACCAAATATCTTCACTTGACCAAAGAGCCTCAGAGGCGAATCCAGGATTTGAACTTTATGAGTACAAGTATGGGATTCTACCACAACTTGTACTTTATTAAGTGAATTTCTTAACACATATACACGCGCGCCTCAAGATGAACGCCTTCTAGCTTGTTTGTTCTATAGTGATTGTTTTCATTACACACAGGTTATCCAACTTCAGGGCGATCAGCGGAAGAACGTGTCAACCTTTCTCATACAGGTTTAGTTCACATCCTCTACCTGTTCCTCAACATCCAATATGCATAATCTAAAAAATGTACGTTGATTTCGCGTATTTTTTGTGATTTTTAGGCTGGCATTGTGAAGAAGGATAACATCAAGATTCATGGTTTCTAAACACAATCAAAGAAAGGGGATTGATGCACACTTTGTGATTGCAACTTTCACAGTTTGTTTACATTACATCAAGCGCGCTACGAGCAGCATTTTTTTTCTGAGTTTTAACACACTTTTTCTTCAATATATATATATATATAGCAGAAGCTTGGTATATTAGTAGCTTGTTGATGATCAGTATATATCAAAAGTTGTATGGTGAATCCCCAATGGAGATGGAGAATCTGCCCAAAAGTTTACAAGATCATTATATTCTATTTTGGATGAACATTATAATATTTATCATTTTGTATATAGTTTACTTATACCATCAATATACATTTGCTTATTTCATGAGCTTCTTGTTGGTGCTTAATGTATTAACTATTTCGTCCATTTCAATTTGTTTGATTGGTTGTGATTTGGTTGTGTCGTGCGGACTCTTGATCACTTCTGATGTTGCAGTCGTGTGGGTTTTTGCAAAAAAATATAGTATTGTTGGAGAATCTGGCACGCATCTGTTGATATTTTTGAATATTTTTGAAGAGTCTGAGCAATATAAGGTATAAAGTTTAAGAGAATAAAGAATACGTTGCATTTTGTGGTCATAAACTAAAGATATGTAAGAATGTACCAATATGTTTTAAATTTTATGGTCTTAAAAGTGTAAGATGGAAAATTGAAATTAAGAAACTGTCATAAAAAGAGAGGGACATTCTTTTTAAAACGTAACATACCTAAATTTTGTTGGAATGACGAGCAAGTAAAGAAGAATAGGAAGGAACATAAACCTTAATAAAAAAAATGACGACTTTTGAAATTTGTGAGGTAAACTAGGGTGTGTTTGATGATGAGGAAAATATTTTCTAATTTTTTCAACGTTAGATTGATCAAAATAGATGTTTTTGTCACAACATGTATGTGGAGATAAAAAAGCTAAATATATATAAAAAAAAATTAAAAGATGAAGATAGTACGGTACGCATATCACAAATTTAAATTATGTTATATATAAATTATATTTAAATAATAAAAAGAGTAAAACACAGATCTATTATTTATCGAATTTCGAATAAAAATTTTACTTTCCAAATAAAGAAACCTAACAACCCCTTAATCTCATTCATCACCTACCATTCAACAGTCAGCGCCTTCCTCTCCTAAATAAATGTGCTGTTTTACTTAATTATTTTAAGTAGGGTTTTTTATTTAAATCGTAAAGAAATTAGAATTTAGAATTCATAAATTTCAAATTTTAAATTTGCTTCTGATTTTAAGTCATAAAATAACGTTGTGAAAGCTGATGATAAACATGGGCGAGACTACAATATGCAAAGTTCGATTAAACCTAATAATTTTAGTTGTTTTCTTTTAAGAATCACTTGAACGTGTACAAATTATTGATTTAAAACTCATTAAATTTTAAAAAAAAATTGAATTCATAATCTTTAAATTCTGACTCTACCTCTTGATCGCTAATTAATTAACATGACGTGGAAAATAGAATAACAAACGCAATAAAATGTTTTAAAAAGGACTATACGTAGCCTGACATATTTTTTTTTGATTTTCCACCAAGATGTACGATATGATTAAATAGAGAATTACGCATTGCATGACTCATTTTTAAAAGTGTTGGTCCTAAGTAGCCTTACTTATTATTTAAAGTTGAGTATAGTTGTACAAATAATGGTACTCTCATTCTCTAGTAGTATTAGTTTTGAGCTGAAGCCTAAAAGGTATAAAATGTTAATAAATTTTTTAAAATGGTATATAAATTTTTATTTTAATCAAAATGGCAAAATTGCTGGTAGAGCAACGATTTTGCTCGCTGGAAAAAGCAAAATCGCTGCTATTTGCTAATTTTAAATATTTAAAAAATTTTTTTTTTTAAAGAAATCGCTGCAATGGCAGCGATTTCCAATATAAATTTTTTTAAAATCTTTTTTCAATGCAGCGATTTAACTTAAATATTTTTCTTTTTAAAATTATTTATTTGAAATTTTTAAAAAAATTTAAAGCAAATCGCTGCCTAGGCAGCGATTTTAAAGATTTTTTTAAAAAAAATTCAAATAAATCGCTTCTGTTAGAAGCGATTTACTAAGAATTTTTTTTAAAAAAAAAATTATTTAAATCGCTACCTTGGCAGCGATTTAATTTACAAAAAAAAATTAAAAAAAAATTGACACAAATCTAGGCAGCGATTTGCTTTAAAGATATATATTTTTTTAAATTTCAAATAAATAATTTAAGTTAAATCGCTTCCTAGGCAGCGATTTATTAAAAAAAAATTGATATTGAAAACCGCTGCCATTGCAGCGATTTCTTAAAAAAAAAAATTAAAAATATTTAAAATTAGCAAATCGCTGCTAGTGCAGCGATTTTGCTTTTTCGGGCGAGCAAAATCGCTGCTCTACCAGCGATTTTGCCGTTTTGGTTAAAATGAAAATTTATATATTGTTTTGAAATTTTTGTTAACATTTTATACCCTTTAGGCTCCGGACTCTATTAGTTTTTTCCCCCAATTTTTATATGGCAGATTCTTCAGAAAAAAATTCTTCTTCAGATTATTTTTGTGCTGATTTTAAAGGTATTTATTAATTACTTCTAATTCATTGGTTTAATTTGATTTATTTTGTATATTTATTGTTTTGTTTATTTTATCCTAGAGTAAGTTGAGATTAGTTATATGAATTTTCACGTATCGTTAAAAATGTTTGTTAATTAATTCCAGGAAACATATTGAAAGAAGTTGAAACTGAATTCAGTGAAAGATGAAGAAGCTTTGATAATCAGGATGTACAATTTGCTTGGCAAGAGGTTTCTAACTTCTTCATAAATTTCTTATTTGAAAGCTTCCTAAATTTTTATTTATTTTTATTTTATCCTTAATGATATATTTTCATAGTTATAGTCTTATATAAATGTTATTATAAACATAACAACCCCAAAGTTTAATTTTAGAGGTACTTTTGATTAGCTATAATTATCCGAGTTCAATGAAAAACAGTCTTTCTACTTTACATTTTCCATAAGGTAAGGTTCAGGTTATGTCAGTATATACATTATACTCCTGAACTTTATTTATGAAATTATATCAGATATATTATTATTGTCTTGATATACGACAAAATTATACTCCTTGACATTTCAATTACAATATTACTGATGCAATTTGAATCTTGCATGTCTACATGAATATGATAAATAAGAAAATAAATTGTTATTTTAAAAATAGATTTCAAAGAAAAGTATATCATATAAATATAAATTTTAATGAAATAAACGTTATTTTTATCTTTTTTTTTTCTTTTAATTTATTATTAGGTGGTCTCTTATAGCTGGAAGAATCCCCGGAAGAATTACAGAGTAGATTGTGAAGTATTGGAACACTGGATCCACTTTTGGACCCTTTATTGAACAAATAAATTTATCTATAGAAATAAAATATTTTGTAGAAATTTTAACTTTTGTTCTTAAATATCTCACTTTTATTTATTCAAGTTGATGTGATGGTAATTGATTTTCGAAATTTAATAGTTTAACTATTTTGAATTAATGTAACATCAAATATATCAAATTCTTCAATTTTTAATATGTAAATTCGAGAATTTTTTCAATAACATGAAGAAATCTCAACTCAAGAAATTCGAATTGAAAAAAGAAAAAGAGTGTGACATCAAAAACGTCAATATGTCTCATACATATGAGCGGAGCTAAAAGTTTAAATTTATTTTCTTCTTGATTTTAGAAGGGCAACTTTCACATATAATAAACATAAAATTTATATTTGTGTGTTATAGCAAAATTTGCGTAATTACGCTCCATAGCAAACTTATATATGTATAATTCATTGTACATATACAATTGAAGTGCATTGTATAAAACGATAAAGAGAGAAATTATATACAATTTAAATTGTATAAAACGAGAAAGCGAGCAAAAGAGACTTGGATAGAGAAATTTTTGTATTGTATAATTATAAGTGTATGGACGAAGATATATGTATATGCATGCATGCGTTTATACAATTTTCTCTCGCTTTACACAATTAGAAACACAATTTATACAATTCTATTGTATAAAGCGAGAGAGACGAGCGAGAGAGGGAGAGTGGCGAGCGAGAATATGAGGGAGAGAGATTGACAAACAATTTGCTATGGAACACAAATAAATCAAAGGATATCTATTATATTTATTTTATATTATTAGTTTGTCATTCTATATAATTATCCCATTTTAGAATGATAACTTTAAGATAAATAATGAGGAACAATCTTTGACACTTTAATGGAAAATGTTACTCTAATTCATTTTATATGCGACTATTTTCTTATTAATCTGCTAAAAAAGTGATATGTTTTTTTTATAATTATTATATGAGAATAATTTAACTTTAAAAAAGACATATTTTATACCTAAAATTCCAAAAATATGAAGGCTTCAATAATATAATAATAATAAATTCAATAATACAATAGGCATGAGTCATGACAAAATCATACAAGCATATATATATATACTCAAGTAATAACTCAACATCAAAAATAATCAAAATACTCCTTAATTCCTCCCATAACATTTTTTTTTTATAACCTAAAGTTGAAATATATAATTATTCCCATGGATTTAACCAACACTCCTCAGGTTTTTTTGGAAATCTTTCATTATCTTGACAATAATCATAAATGACAAGATTTCTTTGTACCCAAGCATAATCCAATTTTTGATCACTTGATAAATGCCATGAATCATATTGATCCCACCAATTTTGTGGTGTTGTTGAAACACAAGATGGATATGGATCTTTCCATTGACAACCATCAACATTAAAATCTTTGTATGATGAAACAAATGGTTGGTTTTTCCAATTTGTTTTCTCTAAACCACCTCTAGTAGCCCAATCATCTGCATTCCATATACTCGAAAACAAGTACATTGGCTTCTCATTTGGGAAGAAATTGTTTGTGTAATTCGCGTTTTTGTACACTCTTATTGGTATCCTATCCACGAAAAACCTGTACATGTTTGAAAGATATTTTGATGTTATGAAATCTATCACACCATCATGAAATTTAATAATCGGCTATTTTTCAATTACAAATCCAAAAAGTGGCTATTTTTGAAAGTTTTCTACAGATTTCGATTCTTTATTTTTTTATGACTCAAACTCAAGACATCTTGACTCAAGACATCTTGTTAAACGTGAAGGAATCTGATTAAGAGGTACTTACACAATTTGGTGAGTATTCCAAAGAATTGAGTATGTGTGAAAATCCTCAGTGGGGTCAAACCATAAAACATGTCTCATCTCACGATTACCAGTTCCATTCTTGTACACATTTGTTTGAATAAGATAAGGTTCACCTGTCCTATTTCCCAAGAACTCAAAATCTAATTCATCTCTTGTGGGTCCTGCTCCATCTTCTGTGCACATATAGTAAGCCGTCACAACACCAGCAGAGTCACCTCCCACCAATTTCAACTTCATGCTAAACCACCCAAATCTATATTTCTGTTTGGTCATAAATCCACATCCTGCTTTTTTGTCCAATGATAAATACCAGATCTGTCCATCTTCAGAAGTCTTGAAATGAGTTTCTGGACAACTTTTACTAAAATTGTCATCAAATGAACCTTGTACTTCAGCTTGTGTTGATGAAAAAAGTACAACAATTATTGCACTAAGTACAAGAAAATGAGCTATACAAGAAGCCATTTTCTCCCCAAAAAATTAAAAAAAAAATGGAATTAAAAACTTCACAAGAGGAGCTTGAGAAGTGAAGCTTCTAAATAAGTTTGAATCCCTTTTAGAGAAATAAATAAAATAAAATAAAGAATGTACAGCACATTGATCACTAGTTTTTGTCATGTCAAGGGCAAAAATGGAAATGAAATTTTTTCCCCATGTTTCTTGCTTTTGTATTGTTTCTAGTGTTTATACTACTTTAACCTTAGTATATAAAATAAAAATAAAAATTCTCTCCTTTTAATAGGAGACATTGAAGTTTGTCCAAAAAGTTATGTTCACCTATTTTGAGAATAATAGTTTTTTCAATAATATATTTGGTTTATAATTTTATAAGTGGAATTTGAAAAAAATAAAATATACATAATTTTATTATTAAAGAGATTATTTATCATAAGTCTTACATTAGAGTAAAACATATCAAATCAGATATATAAAAATAATTGAACAAGAAGTAGTGGTGGCGACAACAAATAATTTGATAAACAAAGCAAAGGGCACAACATATAATCATAAAATCTAAGAGTAAGATAATAAAAAAGTAAAAATAGTAATACACGAAAGAAAAATTAAATGACGTTCAATTATAAAAAATGTTTGTCTGCATTGGGTGTTTACATCAAACGAACGCAAAATGCATTATTACGTGATTTAATGAAAAAAAATAAATTATAAATTTAAACACATGCAATGATCCCAAAAACCATGTTACACAGTTTTTTTTGTTTTTTTTTTAACAAAAGTTAATACACTTTCAAGAGGCAAATATAAGTTTAAATTTTTAGAAGGGTAATTTAGGGATTGATCCCACAATTACATATAATCCAAACGACCGACAAGCTGGAGAAAGCAATTGACAGAAAGATAAGTGAGGTCGAAATGACTATAATGCCCCCATGGACTTCACTGAATTTTTGTTAAAGAAAAATGTGAGTGGGGTCTAATATGCCTGCATATGGGAACATGACTCTATTTTATTTGTCTTATAAATTATAGAAACTTATTGGATTTGACAACTGGATTTTGCTCTTTTGATTGGTCCTCTATAATACACTAATTGATTTGTTTGTTGCTCCAATAATAACAATATAAAACCTTTTCTTAAATGGACTATCGATATTCGTTTTGAAATTTGATTTATCTCAACTTATGTTATCGAATGTCTCATTTTGAAACTTGTCAAAGATGATTTCAGTTTCAGGATTTAAATATAAATTTTTTAATTAAATATAAAGATATTTATCGTCTCATTGTAATGTTTAATACAAATAATGTAAACGATTATCAGTTAAATTAAGTCTTTTTGAAAATTCAAGAAGAAGTCATAGCGAAATGAGTCATTTATCATTACTATAGGTGTTTAGTGGAAGTGTAGTAATGTGTGCTTAAAATCTTCTTAATTTTGAAAAGTGTTTCATATTAGAAGAAATACTTATGGTAAACAACATTTTGTGTTTAGTTAATCAATTTGAAAAAAAAATACTTTAAACAATATTAGAATAGTATTTTTTTCTTGGTCAATGTTCTAAAACTGGTTCGAAAAAATAATATTTTTTTTTATTTCTGAAGAGAAAATCAATTTCTAACACGACCCAAAATCACTCATAAATCAATTTCTAACACGACTCAAAATCACTCATATTTTCTCTAAAAGCTTGATCAAATAACTCGACTTAAAAAAATATTTTTCTCAAAAAAATAATACTTTTAATTTTTAAAAAAATTAACTAAACAGACTATCAATCTCAAACTAATTAAACTCTAACTAAATGAAATTTCTTAATTCATTTGCTCCATACATAATGGAAAACCAAAAAAATAATATTTGACCCCACAATTTATTTTATTATTTAGTAAAAGGAAAAAAAAACAAGTGGAAAAAGTATTGGGGCCAGTAAGATAAATTAAGGGGGGTATTTATATTAATCATTTGACTTTACTGCTTTGGATCTCTATAATTACAGAACAAACTTACTTTAATTTTTTAAAATCTTTTATTTTATTATTAAAAGCAGAGAAATTTTATAATTTTTAGGGGAAGAGCTAAGAGGTGTTGGTTGCTAGGAATAAAGATGACCGACATGCTCATGCTTCCATTAACTCTATGTTACAATAACGTGTGTTTTCCGCTGATTCAATATTTAAATTTTACGAGTTTGTGTTATGTTTGAATTTTATATCATATTAGTATTTGATTTGTTGGATTGAGAATAATTTTTTAACACATTAATAAAATTCGAACTTAAAATTAATAAGTTCAGATGAATCAGTATTTATATACTTGATATCGACTCGTGTTGTTTTAGTGTTGATATTTTCATTTAATCACGATTAATTAGTGTATATTTTTCTCTAGATTTTATTGCTTAATATATAATTCATGTATATATAAAGTTAATATTAATTTTGATGTACATATATAATAGAGGCTTAACTTTTTTTTAAAAAAAAATTATGTGTTTATTTTTTATACTTGAAATTTTTTAATAAAAATCTTGATTCCGCTACTGATACACACAAAATAATGAATCATTTATATGCAAATGTCCCCATGTGAGGTTCAACAGTAGTACAGTATTGAGACAGTAAAGCATTGTCTGGGAAAACATATGCATATACTATTTCTTTGATGAAAATTGCTTAGCCACTTTTATATTTTGATAACAATTGATTATATAATAAGCTAGTGTCATTAAATAAAATATTGCCAAGTTATGTGAACTAAGTTGAGTTATTACTTTATTTTGTTACTTGGACTTCTTTTTTTCAATTTTGTTATTTGACTTGCGTATAGTTGAGATTCTTTAATTTATAATTAAATATTTTGTAGTTGAATTTTCAGAAGTAGAAAAGAACTTGTAGAGAGTGTCTGCACTATAAATAATCTACTGCATACAAATCTGAATTTAATCGAACACCAATATAAATATCAGCCACGAGATAAGAAAACAAAAAATAAAAGAGCATGTTTGTGCTAAAACTGTGGTGGATTACTTTAGAGTTTTTTGGAACTTAAAGTTAAATAGTATAATAATAATAAGAACAAAATATATAAACATGTGACAGTTTGGCCGAGTGGTCTAAGGCGCCAGATTTAGGCTCTGGTCCGAAAGGGCGTGGGTTCAAATCCCACAGCTGTCAAATTTTTTTTCTTTTTTTTTATCATTGTATATATCCATTTTTTTTTTAACATTGTATATATCCATTTTTTTAAGTTTCGCGATACCTAGATGTCTCCGTTACAACAATGTATTTATGCGTAAGAAAATGTATACATATTAATCGTGTCACCCAAAGTAACAATGGAGTGTAAGGTAACAATGATAAAGATTCGGATTTACTCTTTAGGACACAAGTTTGTATTCAATCTGGTACACCTTTAAGAACAAGTTATTTCTTATCTTAAAAATTGTTGATAAACATCAATTAGTATTACTTTTCCTCTGTGTATATTGACACAACTTACACGAAATACTCAAAATTTTTAAACTTTAAATTCGCCTCGGTAATGATTTACGTAAAATAGCGAACAATTTCACTTCATCCATGGATCATTTGGGCTTTGTTAGCTTTTGTGATCTCTACATCAGAATTGGGCTTCTTAGCCTTGCAGTATGAAATTGAGTTAACTTAAGTAGGTAACACTAGAAATAATATTCAGAAAACGTATATTTTTGTATATTTGATTAACGAATATAATTATTTTTAGCCAAGCGACTCACTGTGTTAGGCTGATTACTATAGATTAGATTAGGTGATTTGCACATAAGCGATATTTTTAAGATTGTTTACCGCTAAATTAGTGACTTAGAATAACAATTTATATCTAAATTGAAGTATAAGAGCACGAGAAATATAGAATAACAATCCGTCTCATACATGCTTCCCTCGTTATTTTAGTTTTAGACGAGTCTACAATGTTGTTTCGAATCTCCAAAGAACCAAAAAAAAAAACTTGTCGGGTATGACCTAAGGCTATGCATGATGTTCTCCTCGCTGAATCAAATCAAATTAGACTTTTACTATCGCACGTTCTCTTTTGATACGCTAAAATATCAAACACGATTTTTGATCCATACAAAGATGTATATTCAAATTCTATTACCGTTTTTGATATTTTTACGAAATTGACCATGTAGTATTTGTCACCATCGACCCATCTAATTCAAATTTGTGTCGCGTAAGATTTATAATGATCAAATAATATATTCTTAATGCTAATTATGATTTTACGGATATTTTTTTTCTCTCATTATGATTGGTCGCATACACGCCAGCGACCTCTACATTTTGGAGCTAGACGAGCCTATAACGTTATTTTGAATCTCTAAAGGACAAAAAAAAAAACTTATCGGGTATGACCCAGGATATGCCTGATGTTCTCCTCACTGAAACGAATCTGAATAAACTTTGACTATCACACATCACCTTCTGATACGTTAATATAACAAACACAAATTTTGATCCATAAAAAAATATATATTTAAGTTTTATTACCGCTTTTGATACTTTTTCGAAATCGACTATGTAGTATTTGTCACTATTGATCCATCTAATTCAAATTTGTGTCGCGTAAGATATATATTGATATAGGTTTTTTCTTTCCTTTGATGGATTCAGGATCCACCCCTCTTACGTGTCATGAATTTATT
>JAJJBR010001529.1:0-13566 GCA_022817965.1 Solanum lycopersicoides | reverse complement strand
GAATTTAAGTTGGATTAAAATATGTAACTTGAAAAATTAAGTAAGAATATTTTCAATTAGTTAATCCCAAATCCTAAGACATAAATAAAATAACTTTAACACATTATTTTTCAAATTTAGCAAGCAATCCTAATTCTGAAACCCTTAAACTCGTTAACTCCTACGCCATTAACACAAAATCATTGTGGCCAGTTTATGAGAATTGTTAAACAAGATATATTTATTATTTTTTCTAGTCTTTATTAAGTGAATTGTTGAGATCTTTTTCATAATTTAAAATAAGTGAATTGTTTGAAGTTTAAAAGATTTTTTGGGACATTTTCATATTTATCCTTTATTTAATGAGGCTCTTAACTACTTTACATTTTATAGGAGAATAGTTTGACAATAGTCTAAACTACAAATTAACAATAGTGGAAAGTAGCACGCATTTGAATTAGTTATGTACTAAACTATATTTCTTAAAAGTGTGTCGTATTTCAACAATTCACTTAATTAACTGTACTAGAGGAAGTATTAAGTTGAAAAAATTACATAATTGCACAAATATTCGTAGCTTATTAACTAATTCTTCTTCTTATAGTTCAAATAACTACGCATTGTCGCATAAATTAATAATTTAATATCAGACTTCAAATTAAATACACCTAGATATATGTATTTTTACTCTCAAATATATTTTGAAATACAGATAGCGAAAGAGGCAGGCAAGAGAGTCAGATCAGCCTTACGAATACACTTGGATATAGTATATCCAGAATAAATTTAACTAACCTTTTCCTCTTTTTAAAGTGGTAAAAAAAGTTATAAAAATGAATTTACAATTAACGTAACACGTGTCACTTTTGATCAGTTGCCTTTTGGGAGAAATTTCCTAAGTCCTAAACCACGTGGGTCATGGTATTTTCTCATTTCATTTAACCCACAGAACTGGAATACTCCTTCACATGTTTTTTGCCTTCACACCCTGGAATTTTCTCCTTTATAATCTCCTAAATGGCCTAATGGTTTCTCCACTCTAAAACTTTCATGGAGTTTTCTATGTCCATTTGATAATTTTTTAGTTTGAAAGTCAATAACTCTCTCATTTTTTAGATTTTTATAACATGGAGAAAATTAAAAAAAGTGAGAAAACATGAGGAATGTGGATCTGAATTTAGGGTGTTTATTGACGGTAAGTTGAGAGTTTAGCTCTAGAAAATTTAAGATATTGAACCGTTCATCGTCAGTAACTAATGAAAATTGTCTTTGTTGTTTTTAGGTGGATCACAAAGAAGTGTTGTTTCAAGTTTGACTGATCTTGAAACCCATCAACCCCCTATTCAATGTATAAAATATTTCTTCCTTTTTATTCTTTCATTGAAACACTTTTTATTTACTTAATAAAATATAAGTGTAAATTCATGAAAAATGGTAACGATTAATTAGCTTTTTTAAATTTCTCAAAATTACTAATGAGAAATCAAGGGTGTTGTTAGGGGAAAGTGCTAAAGAAGTTGGAGAGAAGGTGAGGAACTTCTTACACAACATGCCTTGTGTTGTTTATGACGGACCAAATGGAAAGAGACTAAAGGATACTTATTATACTCATCTGTGAGGAGAGAAGATCTGAAGATAGTTTGTAGTTGCCATGCTAGTTTTCTGACCCCCGCTAAATTTTTCAAACATAGTGGTGTAGGTGACGTTGAAAACCCTTCAAAGAATATAGATATAGTTCTTGCCTGAAAAAATGGACTAGTTGCTATATTATGGTTGTTATTTGATCTTTACCTTTGTTGTTGTACTAAATAAGTTCAATGGCTATTGCCCAGAAAGGCCTTAGCTTTGATATCGTTGTTATTTGATCTTTTATTTTGTTGTAGAAGAGTAAGTCTCTTCCATCAAAGCTATATTAAGGTTATTTTCCGGTCATTCTACTTGTTGTTTTTCTATGTAATGTTTATTAGCTTTAATTAGAAGCACTAACAGGTTTGAAGGGTTTTTAAGTTATTTTCATCTTGGGTTGTTCATTTTTTGCTACATTTTGAAAATAGGTATTGAAATGTCTGATATTAGTTGTTCTCTTTATATGTTAGGATTTGGTTTTTATCTTTTGAATTTTCTATTTCCTATTAAATCTGACAATTATGTGTTAACGAGATCAGAGGATGGCAAGCTTGTGCAAGTACGAACCTTATGGAATGTGAGTTATAAAAAAAACTATAATCTAATTGATTTAAATAATTTATCTGAATATTTCTTATAGTTCTATCATTTTGAATTCACACAAATGGATTGATGAGTGCTCTATGTTTCATAGATAATACGAAGGATCTACGTGTTTTTGAATGTAATAAAAGATTTTTTGAAAAAGAATATATGAACTTATTATCGTAACTTAATGGCCTAAACTATTTTTAGATATTCCTTATTTTCTGTATATATTTGTTAGATAATTCTTCTATCACAAATTCAAAGCAAGTATTTCACTATGTAACTAATTAATAGGGTTAGCTAACTTATTATTCTTTGCATTAAAGGTCGTATTAAATAACTTACAACAAAAATAAAATACCTTATTCAAATCTTTGGAATAAACTAACCATCTTCTTTCATGTCTTTCTCCATTTGCCAACATTTTAAAAATAATATGTAGTAGAAAAGTGCCCTAAAAATTTATCCTTTGAAAACATGTCTCGGTAATTCTAATTGGTCCCTTTTCTACTAATAAATCTCTATGCTTTTTATCACTAACACTCCATTGACTAGGATCATAGATATTTTTAGGAGTATGATTATTTAATTCATTTATAAGTTCTTGGTTTTCTTGGGAATCTACATCCGATTATTCACTAATTTCCTCTCCTTCTTCTTCTTTTTGTTTTATATCATTATCTAACTTAACTTCAACTAAGTTAGTAACTTGTTCTTCTAAAGAGCATTCCCCTACATTTTTTAATTTAATTTTAACATTGTTTTCCAAAAATTTATCAAGAGCACCTTTTTGAGATTTTATCAAGTTATCAACTTTTTTTTTAAAGTTTTGCCCTACAAGAAAATGCACTTAAAGCTACAAAATACATTGTAGCTAAATCTAAATTTTTTCGTAGCTAAACGTTTTAGCCATAAAATATTTTTCCGTAGCATTCATGGCAAGATGAAGGGTGGCTAAAAGTTAGCTACAGACTTTACATGGTATGTGGCTAAGGACTAATACTTATAGCTTCTAAAAAATTGTGTTGTAGCTTTCATAATAAAAAGTTCTTGCTACGGAAGATATACATATAGCAAATATGTTTACTCCTTTGCCACAATCTATTAAATCTATAGAAATTTTTATATTGTAGGAACATATATTCTATTGTGGCAAATGTTTTTATTTATTTTCCATGAAAATTTAAGTATTGTGGCTATTTAATATTTTTACCTTGTGGGAATGATACTTGTATTTAGCTATAAATTAGAAAATTTATAGCTATAAAATTAAAGTATTTGCCACCAATTTTCTTTTACAAAGATAAGAATTCAAACTTTTTGCGATGACAGACAAAATTTGTAGCTAACTTTTTAAATTTTGCTATGAAAAATAAAAATGTATTGCCCTATTTTTGATATCACATTCAGATTTAATCATAACTACAAAAATCATTGCTACAAATTAAAGAATATTTTTATAAACATTATTAATAAAACAAATTTTTATAACGTAGCTAAAATTAGATCTCAATAATTTTATTACTACAAATGGATAGATTATCCACAAGCTTTGTTAGTAAAAAAAAGTTACATAATGTAACCACAATTACATTTTTGAGATTCCAAAATAATTCTCAAAGTTAAATATAATTGCATTTTACAATTTTGAGATTAGTCATATTATAAATTTCTTGTAAGACATCATCTTGTTTGAGTCCAAAGTAGCATAGTCTTCTCCTATCTCTCCTTGCATAATCTTCAATTGCACATTAGCTTGATCAACATTTGTCCCAATTTGTCATTTATATGCTCTTATTCCATAAATATGCCTATCAATAATGGTAAATATTCTAACACTAAAAAGATAATGATTTAGAATTTCAAGGAGAAAAAAGTATGTGTTTATGAGAAACATTTTGCAAAAATTTTTAGCAAATAAAAAACAAAAAAACGAAACACAAACTAAGCAAACATGAAACTTTTAAACTTCTTAAAACCTTTAGATATAGATCTGAAATTTAATATCATTATAAAACTTATACCTGGTCAACAAACTTCTTTTACATTGATAAAAATATAAAATCCATTGTAATATCCGCCGATTCAAGCTATAAATATAATCTCTTGAAAAAATATAGAATATAATTGTGTATGATAAATCATTTGTGGTTCAATATTTTCTTGAACCTTTAAATAATAGAATATTTAGAATATACAACGTAACTGAGTAATACAAAAAAAACACTCATATTATAAAAAACTTATCTCATCCGCTTGGAGGATGCTAGATAAAACCTACAAAAGAAGAATTAATAAATTATTAGAAATAAAAATTGAACAAAAAACGTGGATAAAAAAAGGATAGAGGGAAGGGAGGACAAGAAGGAAATGGGAAGAGGGGAAATGATATATAGGTTTTTGTTAATTGGGTTTTAAAATATTGGGGAACTTTTAATCTTTTGTAATTTTTAATTTTTGGGGGCAGATTTTTGGGATCTAAAAGGGGAAGGGGGAGAGTTATTTTAGGTGAATGTTTATGTTTTACTTTTATAGTTATTATCTCTTATTATTATAGTATAATGATTTTTGATTCTTTTAAATTAACGAAGACTACATTTGTTATATATAAAACATAATACAACAATTGTTATACATAATAACAAAGAAATTATCTCATTAAAATAACAATAATTGATAATATTAATATACTTTGTTTTAAGTTAATGAGAAAGGTCAATTATTTATAGAAATAAATATTTTTCTAAAATATATATATTCTTTTGTCCTCTATTAGTTTTGTTATCTATTATCCTTTTCAAACTAAATATTTAACTTATACTCCTTATGTCTCATATTAGTTGTCTAATACTAAAAGTGAGGTCTAAGAAAAATAGAGTCTATCTAGACAGTATGACTATCTCATTGAGGTAGAGAGACCATCGACTAATATTATTTTTTCATGTTAGTAAGAATATTTGTCCCAAATTACTTGTCAATCTATGAAATCAAGATAGAACTAATTAATTTTTTTAAAATTTCCCTTACAATTAATTATTTTCTCTTTAAATCTCATATTCAATTAGTACTATACTGAGTATTCAATATTATTTCTATTTTATATAAATTTAAAATGATGTATGTAATCGAACATCAAATTAAAAATAAAATATTTTAAAATAAAATAAAAGTGTCAAAATCGAAAAACATATTTAATCTATTTGTATAGAATTGGAGAAGTAAAACAATATTGTGTTGGGAAGTGTCAATTACCATATAATTCAAGTTTGAAATTATTTTAAAATGTAATTTTCAAAATAAAATAAGAAAATCAATTCATTTTTTTTATATCAACAATGTAAATTTAAATTCAAGTCAAATTGTTCAACTATAGTGAATTTATACTTCCATATTGTTTGGTTATTTCAATTGAATTTAGATGGAGTTGTGAATTTTGGATAGTTGCTTTAAGTTTTTATTGAAAATTTAAAAAATATATGGATTAGGAAGTGAAGATTAAAATAAGAAATTAAAAAATTAAAAAAAAAATGTCAATAAAAGATTTTTTTAAAAAAAGAATTGAATGTTAATATCGCTTCTTTGTATATTAATTATACTAGTATACGTGTCTCGCGTTGCGCAGTTAGTTGATAGATGTAATCATAAATATTGATTTACTGACAAATTTAAAATTTTAACTTATTATAAGATAATATTGCAAAGTTTATTTGAGAATGTTAACATTTAACTCCTTGATGTGTTATCATAGAATATTTATGTCAAAAATCTAATATATAAGCTTAGTTGATTATCCAAATATAAAATAATAATCTTTTATTATTATTTAATCTATTTAAAATGATAAATAATATCACTCTATACATATTATCTTTTTGTTAAAATAATAAATATATAACAAAAATTATTAGTTAAATTTAAAAAAAATATAACTACGAAAAGTCTTATCATAATGCTAAGCATATAACAAAAAAGTTTTAATCACTTAAAAACAAAAATGTAGTGTAACAACCCTAAAAATAGATATGCTAAGTAATGCTTATGTGTCAAGAATGCCTACGATTAGACCAGGGTTCACACGGATTGATGCGCGTAGAACCAGACCTCGGAACCCTTGGTACAGCCAAGCCAACTAACTTGGGGAGTTAGTTGAGCTAGGAAAGGTTGGGACCAACCATGTAGGGCTCTCGAATACGAAGATTTACTAGAAGGAGTCTTTATCGGACTTAAAGAGAGGAAATCTTAAGTTTTGAGGGTCTGGGGGTAAAATGGTCTTTTACCAAGCTAAGGGTAATATCGTAATTACCCTAAATATATATTTAATTAATTATTTAATAAGGTGGAGGGGCAAATTGGGGAGAGAGAGACGAAATGGAGCTCTTGAAGTTAAGTCATGCTCCACCCGGGTTCGAACCTAGGTGGAAGCAATGAATTTATATGATTTTTTATTTAAGCTATTGAATTAGTGTAATTAATTAATAATTATTATTCATTAGCTGATTTAAATAAAAATAAAAATCAGATTTTTAATAATTAACTAAATCTTATTTGACTAAGTCCTAAACTAGACTCCTAAGCCTAATATGACTCCCTCTCTCTCACGTCTATCTCTCAACTCTCACGCTCAAACTCTCCAATTCTTTCACTCACGTTTTTCTCTGCCAAAATAACTTCAAAATCAGTTGGTAAACCAAAGTTCTTCATACTTTAAGAACTCACAACGAAAATAACAAACACACAACTAATAAAAAACGTTACGCAAGAGGGAGGATTATTCCGTCGAATTTGTGTTTAAGTTGAGGGGATTTGAACGTGATTTTTTGAGAAAGTTTTGGGCAGCAAGTCAAGGTTTGAACTACATAAAAGGTATGGGTTTTCTTCTCTCTTGGTCCCTTTCCCAAGAGACCCCTTAAGATTCAATAGATTCTCGAAAACTAGGATTGTTCCCCTTACATGTCCCTGTCACTAGCTCCCAATGAATCGTAGGTTGGGTATGTTTACTGGTAGTTTAAGTATGAAGATTGATGTTCGTGATAATGTGTTCATGATTATGTGTTTAGAATTGTAAGCATGTTAAGTTATGTCAACCGAAAGTATGTGAAAAATGATATGTTTTTATGGTTGAATTTTATGTGCGAATGTTTGTGTAAATCATGAGGTGTAAAGTGGTGTAATGTTGCTGTATGTAATAGTAATTCTTGGCTGAATATATTCATAAAAAGATTACACTTAAAGATGCACCAAATGATCCACGAAATGCCTTAAGAATTAATGTATGAATGATGATAAAAAGAAGCTGAAAATAGTGAACAAATTTCCAGCATTTGATAGGTTGGGTTCAGCCAAACAAAGTGGTACAAAATGCAATGAAAAATGAATGCAAAATAATTGAAATCAGTAAGGATTGAATCCAAGACATCATTACATGAAAGCTACAAAAAAATCAACAAAAGATTAAGACAAAAAAGGATTGGAAGAGACTAAATTTCCAGCCTGCTGGAAATTGTAGTCTCGGCCAATTTTTAAGAAAATGAGCTTCGTTTAAAAAAAAATTATTCAAAATGTGAGGTCATTGGGGATTGAACCCATGACCTCACTTTATGAAAATTTCATAAAAATTTCGTGAGAAAAATGCAAGGAAAAATAGGTGTGGTGAGTGGGGATTGAACCCCCAACCTCTTGAATGGATGAGAGAGTTAGGAGAAAAATAAAGGAAAGAAATAAATGTGGAGAGTGGGGATTGAACCCCCAACCTCTTGAATGGATGAGAGAGTTAGAAGAAAAATAAAAAAGAAAAATAAATGTGGAGAGTGGGGATTGAACCCACAACCTCTTGAATGGATGAGAGAGTTAGGAGGAAAATAAAGGAGAAATATAAAATGAGGTGAATGGGGATTGAACCCACAACCTCTTGGATAGGTGAGAGAGTTATTAGATAATTTAAGAGAAAAAAAAAGAATGAGCTTGTGGGGGATTCATCCCACAACCTCCTTGACTTAAACGAAAAAAAAGGAGGAGAAAAAGAAAGGAAATATTATGGGGTTGATGGAATCGAACTAGGGTATCCCAAATCTCAAAAATGTAATTAACAAGTTTAAAATAAGATTGAGTGTTGTCCAAGGGATTCGAACTTGGGTTCCCTTGCCCAAATTCTGTATTGATACATAAGTCATACATGAATTAAAAGTTCAAGAATAATGCCACCTACTTAGATTGAAATCGAGATCTTGGCATACATAAAAGATACATAAGTCTTATACTACATAATCTTAGGAAGATATGAGTCACTTAACAAACTATTAATGAAGACTCATGGCTTGTATGTATAGATCCATAAGTCTAGCATACGTTTAAAAATAAGTGAACCTAAGATGTATGAAATGAAATGATGAAACCCTAGAAGGGTTAAGCAAGAGTGTGAAACACACTAAATGGCCAAGTGCATTGGCCTATGATGAAATGAACAATGAAATGATGAAATGAACAATGATATGATGAAATGAACATTGGAATGATGAAATGAACAATGAAATGATGAAATGAACAATGATATGATGAAATGAACAATGAAATGATGAAATGAACAATGAAATGATGAAATGAACAATGATATGATGAAATGAACAATGAAATGATGAAATGAACAATGAAATGACGAAATGAAAAATGAAAAATGAAATGATGAAATGAACAATCAAATGATGAAATGAGAAATGAAATGATGAAACCCTAGAAGGGTTAAGTAAAAGTGTGAAACACACTAAATGGCCAAGTGCATTGGCATATGATGAAGTGAACATTCACGTAATAAATGGTGAGTAATTATGAAGAGCAAATGTGCTAATGTTAATGAATGTGTGACAACATGATACGAGGCTAATGTAAAAGATAAGAGCAATCTCAAATGAGCCTAAGTAAATGTTATCGATACGTACTCACCTGTGAGAGTGTAAGATAATGAAGAGACCAGTCTCTATGAACACTCTAATGAGAGTATTGAGCTTAACACACTCAATACGAATGATGAGATGAGAAATCATCTAATGAGCTATGATGTCCTCATACTAGAAGTCAGCTTCCATGACGTATGAGATGAATGTAATGGAACTTTATACTAAGCACCGATAGACTGGCTATGAGCGGTGATGCCTTCTTTTGGGAAGGGCGGAGGTTCACGTAACTCTCATGAGATGAGACTGTCCGGCATGCCGGGTATGGGTCTCCATACATCTCCTAGTCTTCGAACCTATACTGCCAATATAGGGATCTGGCGGGGTTAAATTCCCATGTACGCTAGCATGTTTTTGGGTCACTTTGGCCGGTGATTCCACCTCTTTTCGGTGTGGGGAGACACTGGATTTCATGATGCTCACATGATCTATGTCGGTTAAAGTTAAAGTTCCCAATGAATGAATGAGGCCAGCCTCAAATGATGCACATAATGAAATGAATGATACCAAAGGTGTTAGGATAGGATAATCAAAATGTGAGTTAGATTCAAGTAATGACATTAGGTCATTCTGGGTCATTGCACAACGAACCTAATGAAAGTCTTAAACTACATCCTAGGTATAGCTGGTGGTTACACTGGCCTATGAACGAAATGAAATGAAGTATGTATGAATGAATGAAGCAGACTCTGTGTTTGCTAATGAAGACTCCCTAGTTGAGTTCCCATATGTTGAGCCTTCATTTCTGGGATGTCTTAATGTTAAGTCCGTGATTCCAAGGTCTCATGGCATATGAATGAATGACATTAAAGATGTTATGTGCTACATGCAAATGGTGCTATGTGCTATATGATATGTGTTATGTGTAAATGTTATGTGTTTTGTGCAAATGTGATAAGTATGACGACATATGTTATTCTCATGGCATAACTTTCCTAATCCAAATTTGGACAGCTCATTTACTTTCCTAATCCAAATTTGGAAACTTTCCTAGTCTCAATTTGGCAAGTCCACTGACTTGACTTCCAAAAATCATGTTGTTAGGAAAGAGCTATTCTTTCTCATGCATGTCCTTGGTGTGTGCTTGCATATACCCATACTTAGTACAAGTGTGTACTAACCCTATACAAACTCTACTATTTTAGGTGCAGGCACAGGTGGACGATAGAGCTACAGGATCATCGCTGTAGTTATCCGGACGTCCAGCATTCATCCAGTTTTGGTAGGTCCTTATGCTTTCGAGGATGCTACTGTTTTATATTCTAGCTTAGTTTTAGAGTTGAGCTAGTGGAGCATGTTCCACTAGCGTTTCCTTCCTATTTTTATTCAGACTATGTATTGGTGCCATTTTGGCAATTTTACACTTAATAAGAATTGAACTATTTCTTTCAGTTGCTTATCTATTAATGTTAGATGGTTGATGGTGAACAATTACGTATAAATGAGAATGTTTTTATAAGTATGTTAAGAAACAAAAAGTTTCAAAATTTCCGCTAAAATTAACCTAGATGAAGTAAGAATGACGTAAGTAGGCTTGTCTGCGACCTCTGAGAGGTCAACGACGCCGGTCTCGTCTGGGGTCTAGATTCCAGTCGTGACAAAGTTGGTATCAGAGCACTTGGTTAAATTTCGAGAATATTTATTTCACATCAACCACATTGAGTAGTTTCTAAGTCATGGTAGTGAAGTGCACCACTATCCTGAATTAGAGACTGCATGATGCGTAGGAAAGTTTCCCTTCTTCTGATCTTATCGTGCTTTTCCTAATGTCTGATTTTCTTGGTGTTATGAGAGTGTCTAACATCAACTCTTGAAGTTTCCGAAAGATGAATAAAAAGAGAAAAGCAGGCGGAGATATTGGAGGAGCAGCTGTTGGGATAATCCAAATTTTCCCCCAGGATCCAGCTATTGGAATAGAGATGCATGTTAACCCAGATGGGTTGACAGATGATGAAGTAAGAACAACGTTGGTATAAATGGCCCAAGATAGCACTTTACAAGCTCAGGCTGTTGGGTTTGATTGATGTGAAGAAGTCTGAGTTGACATCCTACCAGCTAAAGGATGTAGCTCAATCCTGGTATAAGGTGTGACAGGATAGCAAGGCCTTAGGAGGAGGTCCTATTACTTGGAATCTTTTCAAGATGGATACTCTAGAGCAGTTCTTTCCCAGATAAATGAAGGAGACCAAGGTTTAGGAATTCATCAACCTTAAGCAGGGCTGGATATCAGTCAGGGATTACTCCCTGAAGTTCGTAAGACTTTACAGCCCAGGAGAGGCCACCTAATAGGAAGTGTGGAATAATGCATGGAGGAGAATGTATGATGGACCCTAATGATGTTATAGTTGTGGCAAATCGGGTCACATTATGAAGGATTGTCCGAATGGGAGGAAATGTAAGAGCTGATAGAGTATACAAGGAGATTGCCACAGTGAAGGTATTGTGGAGGAATCATCTTGTTAAGGGTGCTACGTGGGAGGCCAAGGCCGACATGAGATCCCGCTACCCTCATCTATTCAGCCCATGAGGTTAGACTTCCTACTCTTAAGTCTAAGTTTCCTTATCTCTCCATTCTTTGTTGCTATTGCTTTATTGTGTATAGTAACTATGTTATGATCTGACTGGCATTACGCTAGATAGTTAGTAGTGTCATTCGGGGACAAATGTTCCTAAGGGGGGGATAATGTAACAACCCTAAAAATAGATATGCTAAGTAATGCTTATGTGTCAAGAATGCCTACGATTAGACCAGGGTTCACACGGATTGATGCGCGTAGAACCAGACCTCGGAACCCTTGGTACAGCCAAGCCAACTAACTTGGGGAGTTAGTTGAGCTAGGAAAGGTTGGGACCAACCATGTAGGGCTCTCGAATACGAAGATTTACTAGAAGGAGTCTTTACCGGACTTAAAGAGAGGAAATCTTAAGTTTTGAGGGTCTGGGGGTAAAATGGTCTTTTACCAAGCTAAGGGTAATATCGTAATTACCCTAAATATATATTTAATTAATTATTTAATAAGGTGGAGGGGCAAATTGGGGAGAGAGAGACGAAATGGAGCTCTTGAAGTTAAGTCATGCTCCACCCGGGTTCGAACCTAGGTGGAAGCAATGAATTTATATGATTTTTTATTTAAGCTATTGAATTAGTGTAATTAATTAATAATTATTATTCATTAGCTGATTTAAATAAAAATAAAAATCAGATTTTTAATAATTAACTAAATCTTATTTGACTAAGTCCTAAACTAGACTCCTAAGCCTAATATGACTCCCTCTCTCTCACGTCTATCTCTCAACTCTCACGCTCAAACTCTCCAATTCTTTCACTCACGTTTTCTCTGCAAAATAACTTCAAAATCAGTTGGTAAACCAAAGTTCTTCATACTTTAAGAACTCACAACGAAAATAACAAACACACAACTAATAAAAAACGTTACGCAAGAGGGAGGATTATTCCGTCGAATTTGTGTTTAAGTTGAGGGGATTTGAACGTGATTTTTTGAGAAAGTTTTGGGCAGCAAGTCAAGGTTTGAACTACATAAAAGGTATGGGTTTTCTTCTCTCTTGGTCCCTTTCCCAAGAGACCCCTTAAGATTCAATAGATTCTCGAAAACTAGGATTGTTCCCCTTACATGTCCCTGTCACTAGCTCCCAATGAATCGTAGGTTGGGTATGTTTGCTGGTAGTTTTAAGTATGAAGATTGATGTTCGTGGATAATGTGTTCATGATTATGTGTTTAGAATTGTAAGCATGTTAAGATGTCGTCAACCGAAAGTATGTGAAAAATGATATGTTTTTTATGGTTGAATTTTATGTGCGAATGTTTTGTAAATCATGAGGTGTAAAAGTGGTGTAATGTTGCTGTATGTAATAGTAATTCTTGGCTGAATATATTCATAAAAAGATTACACTTAAAGATGCACCAAATGATCCACGAAATGCCTTAAGAATTAATGTATGAATGATGATAAAAAGAAGCTGAAAATAGTGAACAAATTTCCAGGCATTTGATAGGTTGGGTTTCAGCCAAACAAGTGGTACAAAATGCAATGAAAAATGAATGGAAAATAATTGAAATCAGTAAGGATTGAATCCAAGACATCATTACATGAAAGCTAACAAAAAAATCAACAAAAGATTAAGACAAAAAGGATTGGAAGAGACTAAATTTCCAGCCTGCTGGAAATTGTAGTCTCGGCCAATTTTTAAGAAAATGAGCTTGTTTAAAAAAAATTATTCAAAATGTGAGGTCATTGGGGATTGAACCATGACCTCACTTTATGAAATTTCATAAAAATTTCGTGAGAAAAATGCAAGGAAAAATAGGTGTGGTGAGTGGGGATTGAACCCCCAACCTCTTGAATGGATGAGAGAGTTAGGAGAAAAATAAAGGAGAAAAATAAATGTGGAGAGTGGGGATTGAAC
>JAJJBR010001528.1:0-41340 GCA_022817965.1 Solanum lycopersicoides | reverse complement strand
CCTCGTACTACTCTCCCCTCTCTCGCTCGCCTCTCTCCTCCCTCTCTCAATGTCGCTCGCCTCTCTCCTCTCATCTCCGCAACCAAATTATATATACAATTTACCTCCCCTCTCCCACTTTTTGCTCTCCTCTCCCAGTCTCCATCGCCTCTTCTCCTCCCTATAAACAATGATAGCTATGAATCCTAATTATCAAACTCTATATGGAGAGTAATTAGGCTATTTTTCTGTCAGTGGCCCTATATGGTGAAAGCCCGCCCACCCCCCACCCACCCCAAAAAAAGGCAAAGAGCCTAATATACCCCTTGAATTTTACCGTTTAGGATGGACTATTACCATTCGTTATCCTAAATTTAAAATTAATTTTTTCCACTTTGATTTAGAGAAAAATGAATATGTGAGCTACTATTTGTAACAATAAGAGTATACATAATATTATGATATAAAATATATATTATTATAAGCCACTCGATAACGGAAGATGTTGTATCAACTTTAAATGTACAAAATTGAGGAAAAAAAAATTTGAGACGGTGTAAGTATAAATATTCCTTCCATTTTAACTTATTTGTTTTACTTTTCCTTTAATCTGTTTAAAAGAATATTTTTTTTATAGCGTGTCCAAAATTTTCTCATACAAGTTTACAAGTCACCAAAATGAAATGACATTTTAATAACCGACTAATATTTTTTATTCTAGATCCCAAAAACTAAATAAAAATAATATTTCTTTAAAGCTCTTCTCATATTGTTATTCCAATTACAAGTGGTACAAAAGATGCTCTTTTTGACTTTTGCAATGCTGAATTACTAATTAAAGAAGCGCTTCATCCATATAAACAAGTCATTTATATATAAAAATATAAATCTTTTAATTTAGTTTTATTTTATATTTATATTCTTATATTTATGTGTATATAAAACGATACTTAAAATATATATTAAATTAAACATATGACATCTTACATGACAAGATATATTGTGTCCTACGTGTATTATCCAACATAGAATTCATGTGTGTACCTATTCAACTCTATAATGACTACTTGTGTATGCCGAAAATTAAAAAATATAAATATAATATGATATCAAATTAAAAAAAACATTTATACATTATGCCAAAAAATAATTTTTTTTTAAGAAGTTAGTAAAAAGATAGATACAGCCAACCATGGGAATCTTGTCCTTAAATAATATACATCGAGGCTCACATATCAAACTAAAAGATCCAATAATCTTACCGAAAAACAAAAACTATATTGATTATTTTTTTTTTTTTTAAAAAAGACACAGATGCAAAGAAAAAATCAATGCACAAAATACAAATTAAATCACAACATAAAAGTCATCAATTGGACCAATTCTAATACCATCAAAGTCATCATCTACAACGTATCAATCAACATTAATTAATGTCACAATTAAAATTAAAAATAAAAATAAAAACATACCGAAAACGCTCTTAGATGCCGGTTAATCAAAATCAGGGGCGGATCTAGCCTTGACATAGATTCTATGTTAAATAATACGTACATATAATAGATTTCAACTCTAATACATTAATCAGAACTTGATCTGTATAGTTCAAATTCTGAATCCATTTCTAATTACGAAACCGTTAATCCAAAAATATCAGCTGCAGATTTTCCCATAATATTAGCAAACTCATTAAAACTTATAACACCATCACCATTAGTATCAGCTTCTTGCATCATATCAGATAATTCTTTATACGTTAACGGGCGACCCATTTTAGCCATTGACCCGGCCAGCTCAGCAGCCGTTATATAACCGTTACCGTCTCGATCGAACGATCGAAAAACCTCCATTAATTGTTCTTGATTTATTAAAATTTCCGCATTCATATCAGGCATTATAGCATTTACGAGTTCATCGAATTCGATGAACCCGTTGCCATTATTATCCATATTGGCTAATAATGTATGGATTTGATCACCCGTTGGTTTGAGCCCTAGGGCACGAAGAAGCGCGGCTAACTCTAGTTGTGTGAGGCTTCCATCATGATCAAGATCGAATCGTCCGAATATTTCTTTGAGTTGTTTGAGTTGTTCATCGGATTGAAGGCTAGCCATTTTACGAACGTATATATTATTATTGAACTCGTAATGGTACCTCAAGAAAATAGAAGGGAGAAATGAAAGAAGTTTGAGATGTGTTTTTGTTTTTTTGGATTTAATGATGTAATGAGAAACCGTGTAGAGAGGAAATTGTAGAGGAAAATTCTTAGGTATATTATTTTATTGAAGTGATAAAAAAAGATTGTGATTTATTATTGGTTTGACGTAGATATAGTAAAAATTTTGTTGTATAACTTAAAATATGTTACTAGTTTTGGATAAGAACAAATTTTCTTATATATATAGACTTATTACTTGTTTTTTTCTTTTATATATATATATATATAGATTTTCTTGTTTATTTTAATTTTAATTTTCTGAATAACAGAAATAATGTATTTATTGAACTTTATTTATGGGTGTTAGTGCCACCGAAAGTGACCAGACAGTTTGTCATTCAATGAATGGTTGGTGAAGCCATTAATGGAAATCCAAAAATAAAATTAAAAAAGAGAATGAATGGAAAAAGGGTGAAAATTTATGTGTTTAATAAATCAAACTAATATTGCTTGTACTTTTATTACGTTTTTTTTTACGATTATTTTTGTTTTGAATCGAAGGTTTATTAAAAATATATATTTTTTATCATATTCAATATAAAGGTAAAATCTACTTATATTTTTTACACATCCAGACTCCATTTTGTAAAAAAAAAATATCCTTTTTTAATTTGTCAAAATAAATTATCTTGTGAAAATTTTGTCTTTTTCTTGATTTATCAAAATTAATGAGTAAAAAAGAAAAATTGAACAAGTTATTAGAAACAAAGAAAATAATATGCAAGGTAAAAGTAATACTTATTAATCATAATTAAATTTAAAAAAATACTTTGATATCACATATTGATTTGATGTCAAGTGGTCAACTTTAAGCATAGTACTCGTGTCAACCAAGATGTATGTGAATCTGTTTTAATTTTGAATAACTGACTGGAAAAATACGAACTTCTCTACAGAGGATTAGAGTTTCGATATGATAGTGGGTTGCCCGAGATTCGAACCCGAAACTAGTCCGATGGAGTAGATAAGTTTCTTGTTAAACAAAATCCGCTCGGAAAAAAATGAAGTGAAACGGATTCGGGACCGTATCGAAGCAATGATATCTGGAAATATATAGAGCCTAACATTTACCGAAGAAGTCTTCATTTTTCCACTACATTTTTTTAATGTACTACTGAAAAAATGTATCAGTGTAAATTGATACACTAATATAAAGTGAATCGATATATAACTTCAAGCAAACAAATACAAAGCAAAACTCAAAAAATCATTATGTATTGTACTACATGATATATATTTGCTCGAGAAGGGGACCATTTCTTGATTTGTGTGTGTCATTCTAGCACAACGATCATGTTAATCACTATATCGTTCTAATTTTATCAGATGTCCGCGAAGTAACGGGAGAACCTGTACATTTCATCAAGACTTGCATAACTACTTACAGAAAAAATTGCTGTCAAATTGCAGAAACTACATGTATGTCAAGCTAAAAAGTGACCTACTTTACAAAACTTAATCAGTGTACCTCTCAGCCAAAGCAGCCTTTGATGTATTAACAGATGCTTCATCTAAACATGCTCAGACAACTCTCTACTATAGTTGGTGCTTTGACTCGAAAAATCTGAATTAACATCTTGACTAGGAAATGCCATCCTTCGAAACAGTCTTATTTGTGCAGATTGCTCAGCTGAGTTATATATTGCGCTTTCACCAACTTTCATACCGTTTGTCAAATCAGACATTAGCATACTATCAAAAGCTCTCATGATCTGTGTAAGCATAAGCATGACGAGAATGTAATTGCCCTTTTGTTAAGGAAGACTTGAGGTAGTTTGTGGATTAGTTTTCAAGTAAAGTAAATGAATTTACCTGTCCCATCCCTGGTCTCTTTGCAGCTGAGTGACGCACACAAGCTGCAGCTATCTCAATCATTCGAAACATCTCACTGTCAATGTAATTATTCCCAAGGCGAGGATCTGTCAACTGATCAAATTCCTCTTTTTCAAGTGCATTACCAAGCAAAGGTCGAGCCTGGAAGCAATCAAATTAAATCACAGTTAGTGGATCCTGCTCGACAAAATGAGAAGGGATATAAGATCTCTGTTGCTACTTTTATTGGTTTTTGGTTCTCTAATGATCAATTAAATGGTAGTTGAGTTTCAAGTTTAGACTTGTCTTAGGATCTATGGTTTTGGTAACATGAGCAAGTTGAAACGATATTTAAGCAGACAACATCTGGGGAGTTGTTGCAAAAGCAACCAGACCTCAATGTTTCAGGTGCTAATATTGATATTACAGGGCTGATTACATAATTCTCAATACTACCTGAAACCAAATCAGACCATTGTATGATCGTATCACAAAATAGAGTACAAGAAACAAAGACAAAATCCTACAAGGAATCAATGTAAAAATAGTCTGCCTTATTCAATCTCAGGGAGCAGACATCCAGTGCAATGGAAATACTCAAATATCAAGTTCATTTGATACGCCCAGCACTAAAATATCAGGTCCAGTGAGACTTCTATTTTTCTGACATATTCAGCTATGCTGCTAAGTGCAACCGATATGTTGAATATAGACAAGCAAGGGAATGAGAGAAGAGGGTTATCCTCAAATATATCCCGTTTCCATTCTATAAGACAAGGAAGAAGCATTATTCCCTCCGAATATACAAGAATAGCTGAAAGACCATAGAAGATAAGGTAAACTTTGGGCCTTTTTCTTGTTACAAACAAAGAAATAAAAGTTTGAAGCTTTAGTAGATTGTATATAACATGATATGAGCTTCAAACTGTCCATGTTAAGTTTGTAATATTTGAAGTTCGGATGAACCTCACAGAGCGTAGCTCATTCTCTCTTGAGTCTTGAAAATTACACTTCAAACATAATCACTTTAAGGACTGCAACATAGTAAACTAGTATATCTATTTGGTTGCTCTAATAGATTAAAACCATATTGTTAAAAGTTTTTCTATAACAGGATTTTACATGCTCTTTCGGTGTCATAGGCCACATGCACTGTCCTCATAATATTCATCAATGAAACAATTGTTATCACTCGCAAATTCCAGTTACCAGATTAATTCACCACATGTCTGTCATTTGTCATATTATTTTCCAGAAAAAAGACATTCTTTTGATCGATCAGTCATCATACTAGAGTGTCCAGGAGCTACACAAATTACAGAGTCCTTAAACATGACTATATAGTTGATTGAAAATGATTAAAGGAATGTATTCAGCATCAGTTACGTCACATACTCACATCCACTTTATCCAAAGATGCCCACACCAACATCAGGCTAACTTAGTACAATTAATGAAGCCGAAATCACAAATAATATATGTGGATTTAACATTCTCCTGAACAAAGACTTATAACATTCACGTCTTACACCTTTACGTTTAGTTAAAAGGTTGATCATACATGACCGAAATAAACCAATTCAAAGTATTTCAAAATTATACCTAAATCAAAAGGTTCTAGAACATGCAAGGATAAGCTTGATATTCAAAACATAAGTTCAAGGTGTGCAGAATAACAATTAGTATGCATTTGGATTCCAACAATCATTATAAATTATGGATTTTTTTCTAAAACATGTAAGCCACCAATTGACTAATCTTATTTGTGCCCAAACAACTAAAATATTCCCTCTCCCATTGTGTCATGTAGCTCCAGACAAATTGGGATGAAGTTCCAGCAACAGATACGTAAAAGCTTCAACCAATCTTCCACATTTTCTTGCTATCCCATATCTCAACAAGGGATAAGGGATATTAGAGCAGTCCAGAACTTCAGGTACTTGCATTTGGTACCTGTTTTAAGTTATGCCTTAGAAACTAAAATTTGCCTGATTTGGTCCTTGTTAATAAATCATACAAATCCTTTATGTATAGGTCTCAATTTTTCAGAACTTGTGTCACATCAATCTCATACTCAAGAAATATGCATGGTTAAACCAAGGAAACAGAACTCTCTTAGAGCTGCAACTAGAGGCCTACTGTAGAGGAATTATGGTGTTTTTTTTTCCAAACATCAGCTATCAAATTTACAAAGTGAGAAAAATGACAAGGAACTATAATATTCTGATTCAATTTCTCATAGAAGGTGTAAAAGTAATGATGAAAGAGATCACATGCCACTATGCACTTAAGAGGAAAAGAAAGAGAGGTCGGCTACAAACATACCCACTCAACTAGACTTTCCTCACCCAAAGGCTGAGATGCATCCACAGACTTCCGTCCAGTAATTAGCTCCAGAAGCACAACTCCAAAGGAAAATACATCGGATTTTTCAGTCAGCTTTCCACTGGATGCATATTCAGGGGCCATGTATCTAAACCCAAACCAGGAAATTAGAGTAAACATGGGCAGTAAAAAAATAGCAGTACATTTTATGCTCTATTTGATGACAATGTTGGAAGAGAAACCTACCCAAACGTACCCATTACACGTGTTGTAACATGACTTTTTGCATCCTGAGCTAATTTAGCTAATCCAAAATCAGCAACCTATGAAAAGTGAAACGATTGTAAAAGGCAGTCTACAAGAAAAACAATGCAAAACAAAGGAGTTTTAAGGAATTAGACATACCCGAGCATCAAAGTTGTTATCCAAAAGAATGTTAGATGACTTAATATCTCTATGAATGATGCGAGGACAACCTGCCATCACAACCAATAGAAATGAATAAACCAAAAGAAGCAAGAATTGAATATCATATTAGAAATTTATACTTAAACTCACTTCAAAGACTGAATTTTGGGATCATTTCATGTCATCTTTTAGCAATACTTATTTAGCTGAAGGCCAATAATAGGTCTAATAACAAGATCAAACAGAATATATAATCACATATCACACAATTATGGTAACTTTTCCAAGTCTGTTCAATGTATTTCTTATAAGATAGAATTCATTTGTGACTGAACATATACCACACCGTAACAGTCACCTTTCCCAAGAATGTTCAATATAAATCTTATATGATAATAATTCATTAGTGAGCCCACTATGTCATAAGGAGAAAGCATTTCATTGTTTGTGTTTGCATGCTTGCTGGTCAAGATTGTTCAAGATATTTTAGTAATTTCTCAACGCAAATAGGTGATGCCTAAATTGTGGACAGTCGTTAGATAAGCATTTTATCCTGTTCATCCTGAGAAGAGATCAAATGAAGAAACATGGACAACTCATAAGGTAAGGAAGAGAACAGTAATTACAATCTTCATGCAGATAAGCTATTCCACGGGCTGCACCAACAGCAATCTTAACACGTGTTGCCCAATCCATAACAGGTCTTCCCTGTTCTGTAATTTTGTGAATTGCAAGTATTAACAGCTAGCTTTAGTTACCAAATGCCCAAAGTGAATGTTAAAATCTGAAAAGCTCCATATTTACCATGGAGATGGAAGTAAAGGGTGTCGTTGGAGACATAGTCATATACAAGGAGCCTTCCATTCTCATAAATGCAATAACCTACAAGTGAAACCAAGTGTCGATGATGTATTCGACTAATGATTTCAACTTCAGCTCTGAATTCACGTTCCCCCTGGCTCCCATAAATATTAAGCTTCTTTACTGCTATATCTCTCCCATTTGCTAGGCATCCCTTGTACACGGAACCAAATCCACCCTCGCCCAATAGATTATGCTCTGAAAATTCATTAGTAGCTTCAAGTAGTTCTTGATAAGTAAACCATGGCTTTGAATGACCTAATCCACCAGTGTTTCCTGTCGTGTTCGAAATATTGGAGCCAGCTCCATTTCCAATCTCAGGTTTTGATTCTCGAAACTTTAACGAGGCAGAACCTGAATTGTATTTCCAAATCTACTCAGATTGCATTTCAAAAGATCCGAATGACTTATAGATAACACAAATGGTGCTTGCAGGACCTAAAACATGGATTAACACACTTAAACAATGATCTGACAGTATCGAAACAATACCTGATTTTGGAGAGGAGAGCAGAGTTGTTGGCAAGATATAACCACCACTCAGGCCTGAATCTTTTTTCTTTCGCTTCCATATGCACCATCCCGCTGCTCCAATAATACCAAGCAACAGAAACACAAGTATGATGCCAATCGCAACGGACCCTCCAGTACCAATGCTTCCATCCCCTATACTCTTTGATTTGACTGCTGAACTATTACTGAATGTAGTAGTGTTGCCTGAAGGAAATGATGGTGAAGGAGGAGTAAGAGAAGGTTGTGCACCATTGGTGGATTGAGGTGGTGATGATTGTGCTGTAGGTGTTGGTAGAGATGCTGAATTACTAGGAGGTAATGCAGCTGGTGAAGGGGGTGAATTTTCGGGAGGGACTAACGCTGGGGAATCCGGAGTACTTTGTGGTGGCTTAGATGGAGGTGCATTCACAGGAGGCTTGGATGATGGTGGCGAAGGTGATGACCTTTTAGGAGGTTCAGGAGACGGATTCCCTGGTGATCGTGGTGCTGGAGGAGTTCTTGGATTTTGTGGTGGAGGCGATAATGCAGGGGGGAGAGGTGATGAATGAGGAGGCGACAATGCAGGGGGACGCGTCAATGGTGGAGGTGAACTAACAGGACGAGTTGGTTCTGGTCGAGGTGGTAATGGGGGTGGACTACTTGGTGTGCTAGATGATGGAGGTTCTGTTGGACTAGCAGGTGGACTAGAAGATGGAGGTGATGTTAAGCTGCTAGCAGGCGGACCATACGGTGTAGGCGGAGGACTAATAACTGGAGGAGCAGATTCTGCAGGAGGTGTTGGATTAGAAATCGGTGGTTGTGGTTGTGGAGATGAGGCTGGAGGAGGCAATGTTATATTTGTTGGAGGAGGAGGGGATTGTGGCAGTGGTGATGTTGCTACAAGAGGAGCAGATTGCGGAGATGCAACCGAAGATGAGTTTTCATTGGGCTGAGATATAGGTGCTGGAGAATTCAAAGCAATTGGTGGAGCTGCAAATGGTGTAGAAGAACTTGGAGGGGGTGAAACAATTGACATCTCCAATTCTCACCACCACCAAAAACTAACTAAAATTTACACCATTCACTAAACACTACTATCAATATCTGCAAACGATATGACAACAGTCCAAGAACTCTACTACTAGATAATCGATATTTTCAAATCAAGTTCCTTAATAACAATAACAACAACAACAACAAACCTAGTGCGTTCCCACAAAATGGGGTCTGCGGAGGATAGAGTGTACGTAGCAAATTACTTCCTCTTATTCTACAAGTAGCATTCACAAAATTCACCTCCACAAAACTTACATCAATTGAACTCCACTATCTAAGTTAAAAACCAAAACAAGATTCAATCTTTCTCCACAATACTCAAAACCTTGGCTTTATGTCCAAAGTAGAACTCATCTGCAAATTTCAAACACTATATCAAAAACAAACCACCACAAACTAACTAAATTTACATCATTCACTATATAGTATCAAAATCTCAACAACACTTGCTCTAAAATTGATTTTTTAATTTTTCAAATCAAGATCCCCTTAAGCCTCTTTACTCTACAAACTCACCCTCCACAATACTAACAGCAATTACACTCCACTACCAAGCTAAAAACAATAACAAAGATTCAATCTTTTCCCAAAATATGTTGGTTCAGACCGTAACCAGCCCTCATCTGCTGAAACAAGCAACCAATGAGGAAAAAGAAAGATACCCAAATCACCAAAAAGGATAATCTCAAAACCCCAAGTTTAATTTTTCAAATCAAGATCCCCTTAAGCCTCTTTACTCTACAAACTCACCCTCCACAATACTAACAGCAATTACACTCCACTACCAAGCTAAAAACAATAACAAAGATTCAATCTTTTCCCAAAATATGTTGGTTCAGACCGTAACCAGCCCTCATCTGCTGAAACAAGCAACCAATGAGGAAAAAGAAAGATACCCAAATCACCAAAAAGGATAATCTCAAAACCCCAAGTACCCACATGCAAGATTTTCTAGTAGATAATAAAGAATTTGTGCTTTCAAACGAAAACCCACTTTAAACAAAGGCCCATAAAAATGATTCCAATTGTCAAGAACAGAAAAGTATGAGAATTTGAGCCAATCTTGAAAGAACAGAATGAAAAAAAGCAACTTCTTTTTGTGACCTTAGAAAAAGAGTAATGGAAATGGGGTCTGAGAAATCATAGCATGGTGCTAACTACAACACTGAAAATGACCTTAATGGAGAAAAAAAAAGAAGAGAATTTTGATAGTAGTATGAAATTTAAAAGGGAATATGTGTTTTTTTTTCAGTAGTGTTGTATTTTAGTCATTGTGGTTATTTGGACTTGAAAATATTGAAATTGTTGATGGATTCCTATAACGTCAAATTCAGTGTAACAAATTCGTCCAAGGTTGAGCAACCACATTATTTTAGTACTACTTTTAGAGTAAAATTTGACTCTATCGAGTTCGAAATCTAAGTTATATGAGAAAATAGTTAAAAATATCCTTTAACTTTAATTTATTGTTTAAATTTATCTTTGTCGTTAAAATAAAGTTAATTTTACTCCTTGCCGTTAAATTAAAGTTAATTTTACCCCTCTTGTTATTAATTTCACCAAATTTATCCCTCATTAGACGGATTGATCCGAATTTACCTCTTTGACATATTTAATGGAGATTTGGGAGAATGGGGTCGGGTTATTTTCAATGATCGGGTTAATTGATTAAAATAAGGAATAGGTTTTATTTTTAAAATTTGAGTCAATTTGGGTCAATCCATCTAATGAGGAGCAAATTTGGTGAAATTAGTAACAGGAGGGGTAAAATTAACTTTATTTTAACGGCGAGGGATAAAATTAACTTTATTTTAACAGTGATGATAAATTTAAATAATAAATCAAAGTTGAAGAATATTTTTGACACTTTTCCCAAGTTATTATTCTAGTAAGTAATTAAAAGAGACTTAGTGAAAGAAAAAATTTGAACTTTTTTCATCAGTCTTATAAACTGTATATTTTAATATATAAATAAACTATTTTTACATCTGGTAAAGAGTAACTATTTCTTTAATTTTATAAAGTGAAAGAAAAAATTATGTTTTACCAAAAAGAATATTTTTCTGTTTTTCTTACAAATGTGTTTTTTTTTTTTAAATTGTGTATAGTATTATTATTTTAATTATATAATGTATTATTATTTAAGTGCATGCATTTATTTTTATTTTATTTTAGAGGGGGGAGGGGCGTATTTTTTTTTTAATTATATATGGTATTATTATTTTAATTATATATTGTATTATTATTTAAGTGCATACATTTATTTTAATTTTATTTTAGAGGGGGGAGGGGCGTATTATTTTTTTTAATTATATATGGTATTATTATTTTTGTGTATGTATTTTTTTTTAGGGCGTATATTATTATTATTTTAATTTATATATAGTTATTATTTTTTGTGAATGTATTTGTTTTATGAGGAAAAGTGAGAAAATTCATGTATGTTCATAAAGAACCTGAAAAATATTCTTCCTTGTAAAACAAGGTGTAAAAATTAGTGTCGTTATAAATATACTACATGTTATTAGATTAACAGGAAATATTTGAAATATTATTGCATAAAAAGAAATTTTTTTTTTCTTTCACTAAGCTTATTTTAATTACTTACTAAAATAGTGGTTTATTTGGATTATTTTTATTTTTTTTTGGATTTATTTAGATTCCGAATTCGATTCTATGTTCATCAAGATACTTCCTCCCTTCCCTCCTCATCAATTTTTGTAATTTAAATTTTAATTTATATTTAAATTTTAATATAAATATCAAATATTAAATAACAATAAGCGGATGGTCACTTTCTCAAGAAACTTTGAGTGGACACGTAAATGATGATCTTGGTTAGGTTAGTGCTATATATGTGGTCTTTTAAGAAGCACTTTCTCAATGGAAATATTTGTGGGTTTACGTCTTATTGGCATTACGGTTAAAATTGTTTATTATAAAAATAAAAAATAAAAATTAGAAATATATTTTCTTTAAAATATAATTTGTGTTCGATTTATTCATTTAAAAGTGCTTTTGATAAGCTGAATATGTTTACCAATTTTTTGAAAAAAATATTTTTAAGAATCAGATTACGATAAAAAACATCAATACATTTTTAATATATAGATTATTTTAAATTAAATTTTTATTTCTATTACACTCTTCTCTCAAAATCCAAGAAAACTAAAAAAAAGTGCAAGAAATAATTAATTTAAGCTCCAAAATGTTTTCACGTAGTAAGAGATAAATGATCATGGTTACATGTTAATTATACATCAAGTATTTCTCTGAGGGAAAACTCCATATCCCTTTTTTTAATTGTTAATAACATAACATTTATTATTATTATTATTATTATTATTAATACTTATAATTGACTTGGTCCTACTAAAAGTATTTGCTAATCAACTTTTGTCTCTTCAACCCTTTTAGTTGTTCATTTCAGACAAAACAACTTGGTTAATTATTTCCATTTGATTAAAAGCAAAAGGTAAAGTAGGATTACCATTTAAAAGGGATCCTAGGTGCTTTCTACTTTATTAATCTTGTTTCTTTGTTAATTTGGTTGTCTCAAATTTAATTATTTTAAAATAAGTTATTTTGAAATAAATCATTTATTATATATATGTAAGAACTTATCTCATAATAAGATGTAAAATAGAAGAATAAATGCATTTAAGACGATCTTATACCTCTAATTAAACATATGATAAAATAATTATATATTTTATACGCTATTTTTCACGAATTACATCTAAACGTCTTGTCATAAAAAAAAGTGTTATAGATATATATTATAACCATGTGCTACATTTGTCTAGAGATTCCATTTGTTGGGGTTCTATTCTATAAATTCGTACTAGGTAACTATACACCATGTAGATTTCTTTAATTAATTTATTTTTTTAAAAAAAAAATAAAGAATTCTTCAACTAACATATACACTATTTGTCGTTTTATACTAAAAAAAATTTGGAACAAATTTAAGATTTAAAATTTAATTAATTCAGCCTGTAGGTTTGTGGACTAAATTTATTACACTTTTGAAATTAAAATTTTATATCAAAAAACTTGAGTTTAATTAAATTGTATATCGTATGATATTTTACGGCTGCATGGATTTATCCATAAGACATGCATTCTAGAAGTATAATATACATAATGGTGGTGTCAGAATTTTAGTTTTAGGGTTTTAAATTTTATAAGAATGATTTAATTGTGTCTTAAATTTAATATTTATATATACTTAATAAACTTCTTAACACATATATATTATTTAAACAAAAGTTATTAGATAAATTTTGAACCCCTAAACACAATTTTAGAGCTTAAAGTTTCAAGCTCAAATCGTAAGGATGTTCATCCGAAATTTCTTTGCTGTTAAATTATATTGTTGGTGTATAAAATTATAATTATTTTTTACATATATAATATTAATATTCAAATTATATTGTTGGTGTATAAAATTATAATTATTTTTTACATATATAATATTAATATTCTTTGTTTATTTGTCTGCTTCTTTATAGCATATTGTCATTGTGTAGGTAGCCAAATTCAGTATTTAATATTTACTTTTCTTAACTAGTACGTATGGATTATACACAAATATATACATATTAATTGTTCATATGTTACACTTTAATTAGGTTAATTCTTAAAAACAAACATTATGGAGCTTTTCTATAATAAATTACAAATCAAAGGTCAATTATTTCCAAATATAATAAAACGAATGAACCAATTTAGCTAGTTGGTTGAGATTTGTTCCTCGATTAACTAAAAGACAAACTCTGATTAGAATCTCAATTAAGTGATATGAATAATTCAGAAATATTTAATTATTAATTAAGAATGATGACTTCGTATTATGCAAAATAAATTATTTTATTAATAGTATAGATATTACGTGAGGTACAATAAACAATGCTAAAGGTACAATCTCAATTATTAGTTTATTAAAATGTCCCATGAAAATGACAAATCATTACGACAATTATTGTCTCATATTAAGAGGAACCCGTGAAGTTTATGCTTGGTGAGTTGGATATTGTTTATTTTTATTTTGTCTTTCACGAAATATATAACTACGTTCATATCAGAGGATTTAATTAAATTCCTATGTATAAGGATTTGATTCATTGGTTATCCAATATTATATATCTAAATTATTGCTAAATTAATAAGTATTTGTTGACTCTACTTGGCGATATTTGTTGGTTATTAGCCAAAGAGATTATCAATTTATTCGATAGGAACATTGAAAAAAGAAAAAAACAAATAGTAGCTTTTATGTATTCTATTAGCGACTTCTCATTCATTAATTTGAACTTATCAGATGTCATCATCGTTGCCAACGAAACATATGATTGGTAGGCGATGGTATATGACGAATCAAAATTTTTATTAAAGAAATTTAATAAATATAAAAAATAATTTTAATTATATACATATATGATATAATTTTTCGACAAAATGATACTCTCACTCCATCCATAATGGTGATAGTGATAATTGAGGTGAATAGCTAATGATGACTAATATCATCTTCTTTCTCTCTCTATATATATGTGTACTTCACATCACCAGCGGAGCTACGGTTGCTTCAGAGTGTTCAATTTGACATTTTTCGTCAAAATTTTTTATTATATATATAGGTCAAATCTTACTTAATATATATTGATATATTAAGTATTTTTGACACCCTCAAAAGAATAATGATCCATAGCCCAATGATAAAAGTGTGCCCAATGTGTACGCAATACCTGAGTTCAAATCTTTACATCAACATTTTGTATATTTTAGTTAATGTAATCTGCTTTAAAATGGTTAATTATTTTATTAAAAAAATTATTTAATGTGGTCTGTATGTTTGGCATTGAGATTCAATTCCCCATAGTTACATTATTTTTTTTACTTTGAACACTTTTTATAATTTTTTTGTCTACGCCACTTTTCACATATACAATAATTGTCTCCTATTGTGCAATTTAGAATTTTTGACTAAAATAAGTCATTATTAAAATTAATTTACTAAAATAGTATATTTTTATTTTTTTTATGAAACTAGTATAAATGTGGTTCACAATAACGTTTTAGGTTTTATTTAATTAAAAAAATAAAGATAAAACCCTCACCTCTCATCACTTTATTCCTAACCCAACTGCAACTATTGTCGGAAGAAAATCCCCCGTCTCTTACAAAATTGACACACGAACTACGTTCGATTTGAAATCGTTTTGTTCTAATTGTTGAAGATTTGACACACTACAAGAGATTTATATAGGGGTGAAACTTCCAAAATTTCAAACGAAGTTGGCAATTTTACTTGCAAAAATCGGTGGAAAAGCTTTGAAAGAATACATTTGATCTTCTGATTGAGGTAATTTTGTCACCCACTAATACATTTGATCTATAATTTGATGAATATGTTGTTTCCTTTTTGTTAATGGTATCCAATTTCTTCGGAGAGTTTGCAATTTTTTTAAAAAAAAAACTTATATTTTTAATTGACATGACTGAACTTTATGTTGGTGGTGAAGCATTTGTGCAAGTTTTGTTCATTATTTTAAAACTTCATTTGTGTGTAATTATCTTTTTTATGGCTAGTAATAATACATACCAACTGAATCCTGGTCCACTTGATCCGTCTGTATTAACTGAACAGCTCACTCATAGGTCACGAGATATATGAATAGGAAATGATAATATGATTTGAACACAAGGAAGTGTGATGGAAAGTTTTGGGACCTCGTAAATGAATATCCCATTCATCCACGCGCCTTAGATGTGATTAGTGTATTCGGATTGTACGGTGTTTATAGATCTCACCATCCTGTTGGAGATCAAAGTTTAATCATTTCATTAGTTGAGAGATGGTATCCTGAGACTCATACCTTCCACTTTAAGACAGGTGAGGCCACAATCACCTTACAAGACGTGGAGATATTGTATGGCTTACCTGTAAAAGGTAAACTAGTACTTAGGTATGAATCACAGAGGACCATAGCGGATTGACAAAATATTTGTCAAAGACTGTTAGGTTTTACTCCACAACCTCAAGACTTTAAACATAGTAGTCTTAAGGTCTTCGCGCTTAATGCACACTTGCGACTTCAGCCACAATTGTTTGATTTGACAACACAAAATATGGTCAATGAGAAGGTTAGGTGTTATATGTTTTGGATGATTGCTGGTTTAATGTTGACAGACACATCTGGTGGTCTTTTAAAGTTTATGTACTTGCCTATGCTCGAAGACATCACTGAAGTAGGGTCTTACAGTTAGGGTAGTGCAACATTAGCATACTTGTATCGCTTTCTTTGGAAAGCGTCTCAAAGTACTCAGAATGAGATCGCTGGATTTCTACCACTACTTCAGGTACCTTATAATAATACTAATTATTTATTGAAATTTCTTCTTATTTATAAATTATATATATATATATATATATATATATATATATATATATATATATATATAACAAAGGGGCACGAGAAATATTTTTCCTGCTGGTTTACCTAGGGTGCACATGCTGCTAGATGGTTTGCACATTTTAGTTGGACCAACACTGTCAAGCATGTGCTTAGAGTTTTTAGGGATGCACTTGAATCAATGACCGAAGATCAGGTTGGATGTTATATTTGTTTTCTCTTAACTTTCATGTATATTACTCCCTCCGTGCATAATTGTTTGTCATGTTAAGGTTATGCACACCCCTCAAGAAAAATTTAATACAATGTGTAATTTGACTAATATAACCCTATCAAGAATATCAAAAGTCTACCTAACTTTCCAATTGAACTACACTATCATTAAGGGCAAATTTGGAAAAAAGTAACTAATTATTTACATTAACAATTAAACTTGGACATCTATTTTTAGTATACCTGCCAAATAATTCTGGATGGAGGGAGTATAATTATGAGCTATTTTTGTCTCATGTAGTTTATTTGGGAACTATATTCTACTGACTTGATTGAGAGTCTTCCCGACAATTGTCGTGTTGGAAGAGATATATGGCGTGCTAGAGTTTTAATATTTTGTTGGGATGTCGTGGAGGTTCATTTGCCTAATCGAGTTATGAGGCAGTTTGGATTGGTTGAAGAGATACCATCTCAATTTCCATTTGATGCTAGTCATTTTCACCACGATCGTTGAGGAAGGCCAAACACAAATTGGGAGTTGGAGCATGCACAATGGTTACTTTTTTGGAATCATATTGACCAGCATGTCTGTAATGCACCAATCATTCATGGATCACTTAGGTATGATGATCCCTACCTTATTTGATTCAGACGTATTACTCGTTTGGTCATTGATAATCCTACTTCGCGTCCTCAACAACAACAAGGTTATGTGCCTAATGCGACTGCATATGAAACAATGGTAAGTTAAATACTTGATTATTCTTTTAAAGTTAATTGATGAGTTATGTAAAGCACAGATGTGTTATCACCCTTCTCCGATTATTGTAATGTAATGTGATTGGTTCATGAGCTGATAGATTAAAGAGATTTTGTAATTTTATTTTGAACTCTATAGAGGAAAATTTAAGTCTTTACTGCATTATATAGTAAGTGGATATTTTAATTTCCAAAGCATATACTATACATAAGAGATTTTAACTGCTGCAATTTTATTTCATTTTCATTCCACTGTCATGTTGAACCTGTGTTAGTTGAAAATTATACATTTTGATTGCATTTCTGATTATTGTTATGTAATGTGATTGGTTCATGGGCTGATAGATTAAAGTGAGTTTGTAATGTTATTTTGAACTCTATAGAGGGAAATTTAAGTCTTTAGTGCATTATATAGTTAGTGGATATTTTAATTTCCAAAGCATATACTATACAAAAAGATTTTAACTGCTGCAATTTTATTTCATTTTCATTCCACTGCCATGTTGAACCTGTGTTAATTGAAAATTATACATTTTGATTGCAATTCTGATTATTGTTATGTAATGTGATTGGTTCATGGGCTGATAGATTAAAGTGAGTTTGTAATGTTATTTTGAACTCTATAGAGAAAAATTTAAGTCTTTAGTGCATTATATAGTTAGTGGATATTTTAATTTCCAAAGCATATACTATACAGAAAGATTTTAACTGATTCAATTTTATTTCATTTTCATTCCACTGCCATGTTGAACCTGTGTTAATTGAAAATTATACATTTTGATTGCAATTTTGATTATTGTTATGTAATGTGATTGGTTCATGGGCTGATAGATTAAAGTGAGTTTGTAATGTTATTTTGAACTCTATAGAGAAAAATTTAAGTCTTTAGTGCATTATATAGTTAGTGGATATTTTAATTTCCAAAGCATATACTATACAGAAAGATTTTAACTGATTCAATTTTATTTCATTTTCAATCCACTGCCATGTTTAACCTGTGTTAGTTGAAAATTATACATTTTAGTTGCATTTAAGTGTAGGCATGTCATTCTTTAAACAATGTATGTAATCAAAATTATAACTTTTTTATTCATTGGACATGGAATGTCATTCTGTTCATATTAGATTAATAAGAATTATTCTTATCATATAATTAATTAATTTTGCACAGGCATGTCACATTCATTTGATGGTCAATAAAGCAATATCACTAGGTGATAACCCATCAATGGAGGAATTTTACATATTTCGTGCAATGGTGCGAGATGAAGGATCTAGCTTTTTATCATATGTGCAAGAGGCTGATAGGATTAATGTGCAAGTCAATTATAGAAGAGACGAGGTACAGTATGATCATTTGCATTCCTCTATTCGTAGGCGAGGAAAAGGTGGTGTTGCAGGTAGGAGGATACGCACTGTTGAGAGAGGTCGAGTTCCTATTGAAATGGGTGAAGAGGATCAAGCCACACAAGATGTCCAAGCAGCACCAGATACTGACATTGTACCATACATGACACCACAGACTCCCCAAATATCAAGAAATTCAAGTATTTCGTCACTTGAGAATGTCTTTGATAGTTATCGACCTCAATATTTTGAGAATGCTCCAAACTTTACCAATCACATGTAGAAGGTAATGAGTTAAATGATTCCAACGATGAAGTGGATGGTGATGAGACGGAGGATGCAAACCAAAGTGGTGAACCGTCGGTGAAGAAGAAGCATACAATTTTTCCTAAGCTTTGTGGGACCGGTACTTTCAAATCTTTATGTTATATTTTTGACATAAATGTTTTTTTTAGTTAAATAATTGAAAATTTACTTTACTTGCCAGGGAGTCACCATCTTAACGAGCACGGCCAAAAGAAAAAAATAAGATGTAATAAAGTCTCTGCAGTAACGAAGAAAAATAAAGGATAAATGATGGCTCGAAGACTTTCGAGTAAGGTTTTACCATCATCTCGAAAAGAAGAAACTTGGAGCATGATTTTTTTTTGAATTCGCTTTTGTATAACTTCAGTTCATTAGCTATAAAATGATAAATAGCTTCAATTCTTTTTTAAATTTTGTTGTGATCTTTATCAAGGAACATGACTTTTGTTTGATTACGGTTGGACCGTAAGATTTTGATCATGTCAATATACATTTTTTAAGTGTTAAATTCAATATATATATATATATTCTTTTCAAGTATTGTGTGTTGTTAATACACCTTGACAAAAAATAACAAGTGACTGATGTATATAACAAAAATGACAGCTTAATTGATATAGTATATTTAATATTATTTTGGGAGTTACATTACAGTAGCTAGGGAATTAACAGAACTGGATATTCATCCATAATGAAAACTAATACGATTACACTAATAAATGACTACCTACTTAAATTAATTACGATCTGGACATCGACGCTTATCTCTGTCTACATAATCCACAAGCTCGCTCATATACGACAAGATCGCGATCCATCTCATTAGGAATTCTAGTTGTCCTTGATCGATTGGGACGACGATAGAATTCGTTACTTCTCATTCTAAATCTAGGAGATGGCCAATATGCCTCGTGGTCAACTGGTGAGAATGATCCAGAATATGTTGCAACATAATTATCTATTGTGAAATGCTCGTTAACAAAATTTCTAGCAAGCTCTCTCATTCTATCAGTGACCTTCATGATATGTGAACACGAAAAATGCAAATTAGTCTATTTTCCACAATCACATTTTCTTTCATTTTGTGAAACACATTGAGGGTTACCACCAGTACCATCAACCTCTATAGATCTAACCTCGTATACCCCTATGGGTATATTCCAATCAAAAACAAAGTGCCTCTTTGAACTTTCATAGTTCTTCTCCCACTTTATCTTAAACCTCCCGGTCCATAGCTCATTTTGTTCTTGAAGTTGTTGCGCTATTTGAGACCTACGAGTGTATCGTTCAACAATTTGATTCAATGAAAGTTTAACCATAGCAGTGACAGGTAAGCCTTGTGCTTTTTCCAATTGTCCATTAAACGACTCTGAAAGATTTGTTGTCAACACTTCCCATCTGTTTCCATTATCAAGGCTAACAGTCAATTTTTCCAAAGGGAATCTATATGAGATATTCATATGCCTCTACATTTTCTTCTTTGATTTGCCACATCAAAGATTCAAACTTTCTTAGTTGATGGGATGAAGCAGCCCTCCAAATCAGCCTACTAAGGTCCCTGTTTGGAAATCGTGATTGAAAGTTGCTCTTAAGATGCCTTATGTAAAATCGATGGAAGACTCGAGGCTCCTGAAATCGCCGCAACTCCTGCAAACTAGTCAAGATTGCTTTTGCCCTATCAGAGATAACACAAATACCCTCTCTATTCTTTATCACACGTGCATTCAAATTTCTAAAAAATCACTTACATGCCTCTTTCGATTCTTTGTCTACAATAGCAAACGCTAAAGGAAGAATATTATCATTTTCATCAATTCCAACAGCAATCAATAACTTGATGTCATATTTTCCATACATATGAGTTCCATCTACTGATATAACATGGCGACATGTTTGATGCATGACTTGAAAGCCCAAAATACAAATTTAAAAGTTTTTATCTCCAATGAACTCATAGACTCTTCATGTTTCCATTCCACAATTGTTCCATGATTAAAGTGTTGAAAAGCTGCAAAAAAATTGGGTAACTCACTGAATGATTTCTCAAAGTCACCATACACCGATTCAAATGCACGTTGACGTCCAAGCCACGCCTTTCTGTATGTTACTTGATGACCAAATTTTTTGTGAACCTTCGAAATGACAACTACTACCAAAACTTTAGGATTATTTTTAATTTGATTTCGAATCAAGAATACAATCAAATTGGTATTTAGGTTGGCGTGACCTCTAGAAAGCCTTCGATTTCACATCTATGATTTCCAGTATATTTTCCTATTTTCCAAAGATTATCTCCAACCTTTCGTCCTCGAAGAAACCATAAGCAACCTAATAAATTATAAAACTTGCATCTCACAACCCACAGACTCTTGTTTGATGTTACCACCTTGAACTCTTTATTTTTTTTCAAACTCCAAATCGCCATAGCTCGTTTTAGTTTTTCTTTACTACTAAAACACATACCTTTTTTCAAGTCTTTTTTGACATCCTCGGACCAGACTAAACAATGTTCCATCTCAGATTCACACGTAGACATGAAAATGTCTTTCTCATTCTCCAATGTCCTGAAATAGTGTATATCATGATTTTGCATTTCATGCACTTGATTAGAAAGATTTATACCAATATCATTTTGAGAAAAATCTCTAATATCAACTTTATCTTCATCGCGTTCACTTTCATTATCATCTTTTGAAGGTTCATCTTCCTTCGAACTCTCATCACTAATTTCAGCATTTACATCATTGTGTAAATCAATGTCGATCTCATTTTCTTTGTGTAAAAAAAATATTAGTTAAATTCTGACAAAGTTATGAAACTAATGAAGTAATAAACTACTCAATAAGTTATGTAAACATATTGTTACACTAAAATTAAGTAAAATATACACTACTTATTTTACCTGGCCTCATATTCCATGTGACTACTATCAAAATGTCTTTGGCTACTTGAGCATTCACCAAATGATCGATTGTCATGCATAGACAATTGTTGGAATGATGGTTGAATCATCGGTTTTGCGAAATGAGGTTGACTGATCGTGGCAATTTCATAATTTTGAGTCAATAGATTCATATGAAAACCATGTTGACCGCTAATTTGAAATACATCATTTTGATTTCTTGATTTGGTCTTTACATACATCTCCAAAACATTTATATCAATTTTATCCGCAAATTTTTGAGGTATGAGAAAAAATTGTTGCAAAGATTGATCATTCTCAATTTTAAACTCAATGAACCTTGCATTGTTACCTTGAATTGAACATGGATATTTCCAGAAATATCTATTTCAATATCTTCAATATTTGTTTCCATTTTCTCATGCAATAATCTAATCAATTCAACAAAGTTTGTTGAAGTAGACATATTAATAATCATTCTAGCACATTCAGTATACCTAAATCCATTCATTTCAGTAATTATTTCGCCACCCCAATATAAAACAATCATCACATTATGCTCAAAATTTGCCATTTTAATTCCTACACATAAAAATAAGACGTTTTATAATTATTAATCAGAAAAATATTTATACAACTACAATAAAATAATATCAGAATATGACTTATTTTATTCATACCTTTGAACTTTTGTGAAAGTTGTTTCAATAATGGGCTACACAAGAAAAGAACTTGGCTGAATATTGTGTTGGAATGTATTGAACATTTGTTTCCAACAAGGTTATATAAAATCACGTGGTTAGATTTAAAAATGAAAAAAAGTATAACTTTAGCAGAGGGTCGTACTTAGCAGTCACGTTTTAAAGTTAAAACGTGACTAGTAGTAACGTTTTATAATCTGCAAGATTCTACTTTGGCAGGATTGAATCTTAATTGCAGGCCCGTGATTAGATTCTTAAAAATGTTATTTGAATAACGATTTATAGCTAAAACGTGATTGAGAGTAACGAAACATAAAACTTAATTGTGAGTAACGTTTTAAAGGTAAAATATTACTGGAAGTGACATCTTATATTCTGCAAGATTTTCGCAGGATTCCTAATGTAGAGTCTATTAGATTCTAAATAAATGTTACTTTAAGTAATGTTTAGTCTTAAAACGTGATTGTCAATAACGAGTTCTAAAGTGTTATTGACAGTCATGATTATTCACTATTAGCCGTCTGCTTTTTACCGTTTTGTGTCGTTTTGTCCTTGAAAAAATAAAGCCTAAAACGTTACTGTCAACCACGTTTATACTAATTTCGTAAAATAATTTTAAAATGTACTATTTTGATGAATTGATTTTTTAATGGTTTATTTTGATCAAGATTTCGTGCATTTTATTTTAAAGGAACATATTTATTTTATAGTTGTTATGTAATTTTCTATTTACGTCTCGGACACATTATTATTATTATTATTATTATTATTATTATTATTATTATTATTATTATTATTATAAAGATGAACATGCTTTCACATTTTCTTAATTTGAAATAGTTTGATGTGTAAGGAAGTATTTCTATTTTTAGGATACTTTCGAGAACAAATTCATTGGAGATGTCACAATGATCACTAAAAGTTATATTTATTATAACAATAAAATTACAAAAATATCTTTTTTTCCTTGACAAAAACAATTTTCTGATTTCTCAAATTTGACGTATTTTCTTTTTTCTTTTGGACATGACAAGTGTTAACTGTACATTTAAGAGGTAAAATTTCAATATGATACTGTTGAACAATTGGAGAGGAGGAGGAGGAAGAAGAAGAAGAGAAGAAGAAGAAGAGAAGAGAAAAATGGAATCTACATGATCTGGAAAATATCTTGTTGTATATTTTGAGTCCAAACGTGTTACATTTATATGGAGAATGAAAAATATATTCTAACTAACTATACACTAATTCACTGACTAATTACATCACACTTCATTACATAATTAGCTATTAACTAACTAACATAATTGAATTAAGTAACAGAATGTAACAAAATCAATGCTAACAGAATCAAGGCACATTTGTGCATTTTCCAAGCTCCTTCACACCCTCCCTCAAGCTAGGAGCTATGAAGAAATTTTTCATTCCTAGCTTGGACATAAGATAACTATGTGAACCTTTTCCAAGAGCCTTGGTGAGTATATCTGCAGGTTGTTATGTGGAGCACAAATAAGCAGTCGTAAGCAATTCATCTTGTATTTTTTCCCTAGTAAAGTGACACTCAATGTCTAAGTGTTTGATTCTTTCGTGAAAAACTGGGTTGACAACAATCTGCAAAGCTGACTTGCTATTAGTAAACAAGGGGACTGGAGTGACCAATTCTACACCAAGCTCTTTAAACAATCTAGTTACCCAAACGATCTCTGCAGTTGAGGATGTCATTGCTCTATATTCAGACTCTATTTGCTTTTTCGATTTCCAGGATATAGTAGAGACACCATACTGGACTAGATAACCCGTAATTGACTTCTACTATTCACACATGACCCCCAATCTGCATCACAAAATATTTGTAGTTGTGCATCCTTTTCTGCTGACATAAAAATTCTCAAACCAGGTGTATGTTTGATATACTTTACTACTCTTATTGTCGCCTCCATATGAGTAGTTTTAGGCGAGTGCATGAATTGAATAAAGACATTGGACTGCAAAAGCTATATCTGGTCTGGTAGTTGTTAGGTATAATAACCTCTCAATCAACCTTTGATACTCAGTAGGATCTTTTAGAGGTTTATCTTCATATGCAGGAACTACATGTTGATCAAAAAACAGTGTGGTAAGTTTCTGATTACTTCCATAGGTGTTATAACTGGTTTAGCACCTGTCAGGTCTAAATCTGATATTAGCTCTAGAGCATACTTTCTCTAATGCATCAATGTGTCATCGTTGTGTCTAGCAAACTCAATTCCAAGGAAATACTTAAATTCTTCGAGATCTTTTATTTTGAATGCCTTGTGTAGTGCCTCCTTAGTCTCCTTAAGTATTGATAAATCAATGTCTGTCAATAGTAAGTCATCTACATACACTAAGACTATAAATACTTGTATCACCAACTGCTTCTCTATAGGTATTTGGTTCCACTTCTGCTGAGAGTTTTGAAAGAAAATTTTGATACTTTTGCTAATAATCTTGCATAGTTTACACCTGATGCAATTGAGTATAAATACATAGATGAACCAGCTCTTGTCACATAGTCCTTATGCCATATAGGAGGTCTTGAGTTTCAAAAAATTGTTTTTCCACCATTTTTTGGGATTTTTAGAAAGATCTAAAAAATTCAGATTTCTTTTTCGGTCGATAAGTTCATGTATATCTTGTGTGATCATCAACAAAAATGACATAATATTTCATATGTTGGGAAGATTTGACAGGAGCAGGTCTCCATAAGTCACAATGAATTTTCCATAAAGGTTCTTTCTCAATTTTATTTCTCAAATCAAATGGAAGTTTACAACTCTTTTCCAACTAACAACTAGAACAAACAGTGGCATTTTATTTCAACTACTAATATTGATGCAACTATTACTACTCAAAATATATAAAGACTTCAAACTAGGGTATCCTAATCTACTATGTCATATGTTGTTTGACGTGTTCCAATTGTGTGCAACAGCTAAAACATAGAGATTGTTATCTTTTAAAGCATAGAGTCCATTCCTTTTAGATCCCTTGGCCAGGAGTGTCTTTGTCCTCTTGTCCTTTACAACAAAGTTGGTTTCATCAAATTCAAGAGTGCAACAATTATCCTTTGCAAGCTTACTAACTGAGAGTAAATTTTTATTGATCTTAGGAATTACAAGAACTTCTTTTAACTTTAGACCTGTTCCGGATATATTTTCAACATGTGTTATGTATAACTTTAATCTATTTCCAACAATGATTTTATCTGATCCATTGTAGTGTTTAAGATCAATTAGGATACATGAATTATGTGTCATATGACTACTTGCTCCTGAGTCCACATACAAGGTGTCATCGATAGTATTTTGTAGATTAGTAGCAGTCAATGTTTGTGGTAGCTCATATGTGGCTTGGTAAGAGTAATCCCACCTGTTAAAACACTTAAGAGTAGTATGGTTATTTCTACCACAAATTTGACATGAATCAGTATTGTTCTTCTCATGACTTCCATTTGAATGACTGTTTTGAGGACCTGGTCCGTTTCTATTGTTATACGAACATGTTCCTTGTCCAGCGGGATTGAATCCTCTTTCTTTAGAATTGAAGTTATTGTTGCCTTTTCTTTGAGGGTAATTTCCTCTTCCCCTGCCTCTTTAGACAGAGAATGTCAAGTTATGGTTTTGTTGAGACACTTCTTCTTCATCCTTCCTCATGTCAAAACCCCTAAGAACTAACGAACTAATTAAGAGTAGGATATGGTGTCTTACCTTGCATTACAGTCTTGAAGTTCTTGTACTTAGGACCTAGACCTCTAGCAAAATTAATCACTTAGCTATCTTCATCTACATGCTTGTGAATGGCTGCAAGACCATCACATATGCCTTTAAATTCCTTAATATATTCGTCAATTGTTTGGGTTCCTAGCTTCACACTTTGCAGTTGTTGTTTGAGCTGGAACTCCTTATTATTTATTGTTTGAAGATAAGATTCTTTCAAGCATTCTTACATATCCTTGGCAGTTGAGCAGCCTACGATCAGGTAAATGTTTTTTTCTGTTAAGGTGTCTGAGATCCAACTCCTTAGTAACACATCTTTCTCATCCAGTCATCAACAATGTTGTTGTCTTCTGCACCCTTCTCGCCTGCTACAGTTTTCTCAGTAATCTGTTCAGTGGAACATATATCTTTAGGTGGTTCTGTGATGAGGTAGGTTAGTCTCATCACTTGAATCAATTAAGACATTTATTCCTCCAAACAAGATAGTTCGTTGGCTTAAGTTTAACGGAGCAGGACGAAATAAGACGATGAGGTAAAAAGGTCGAAAAAGTGTTAGTAAAAGGGGTCATTGCGGTTTGATAGTGTGCTTGTTTTTGTATTGATCTAATACTTTAAAAAGCGGAAAAACTATATTGCTCTGATACCATGTAGAAATCTCAAGTAAGTATGAAAAAATCAAGGATGTATTTATGAAAATAATATTGAGTTACAAGCTCTTTATATAGGAGAAGAGTCATATTCTAGTTATACTAGGAATTCTCATACAACACAATTATTTACATGAGTAGTATTGTATTATAACTCAAATAATTTATCCTAGTCAAACTCCAACAAAATACAATAGCTTAGTCATACCTAATTTAGGATTTCATAGTCTAGTCCTAGTATAACTCTAACTCTAACTCTAACTCGTCGATAAACCTGTTCCTTCGAATGTTCCATCAGGCTTCAAGCTTCCTTCAACACATATGAGATATGACATCATTAAACTTTAAGATTTAAAGATATTTTGATTCACGGTACATGTCTTTAATTTAAGACTATAAAATTTAAAAGTCCTCTTTAATTTACTTTCAGCTTCGTGTTATGTCAAAATAAGATAAATAAATTAAAACAAAAAGAGTGTGATTTAATGACAAGAGTATATATTATATATTTATGGAAAAAAGACAAATATACCCCTGAACTATCATAAATGGTATGCAAATATCATTCGTCATACTTTTGGGACATAACTAGAGCATATATACCCTTTATACTTTTGGGACATTGGTGCCTCTGCCGTCTAAAAACTAGAGCATATATACCCTTTATACTAACGGACATACACGTGTCATAATCTTGTCCACATACCCGCCATTTATTTTAGAGCATATATACCATTTATACTAACGAACATACACCTGTCATAATCTTATCCACAAATTCGATATTTATTAAATATAGAATTGATAGATAAGATTGTGTCACGTGTCCATATTTAGTCTTTCGTTAGAGTGAAGAGCATATATACTCTAGTTTTTGGACGACAAGGGTACCAATGTCCAAAATATGATGGAGGATATTATTTGTATACTATTTACGATAGTTTGAGATATATTTATCCTTTTCCCTATATTCATTGAACGAGTGTAAATATTTTCTTATGTAAAAAAAGGTTAACATTAGATAACTTCTATGCCACTTTTTTTCTTTATATAATGGTTTATAGTCAATAATAAAAAAGGATTTTAACCAAAAAAAAAAAACTTCTCATCAAATTAAACAGTACGTAAATAAACATATTAAAAGCAGGACCGATTCAACATGATTGGGGGCATAAAGCGAAATCTCAAAAAGGGGCCCTAATATAAATATATATACTTTTTTTATAAAAAAAAAAGATAAATCATCATAGTAATTCATTTCAAATTGATAATATAGCTAATTCATTCATTCTCTCTTAAGACATTGTTGATCTTAGATAAGATTTTATCAATTTTAGTTTCAAAAACTTCTTTCAACTGAAGCAACAATTACATGAATTGTTAACATTACTCTATAAGCAATATATGCATTAGGAAAAGAATCAAATCTTTTTATTCGATTGAGTATTTCCATAAGATGATTTTTTTCTACTTGTATTCTTTCTCTTAACGCTTTTAGTTTCTAAAATAAATCTAAATCATCAATATCATAATAACTATTATGTGTTAAAGAAAGTTCATTATTAAGAAAATATTTTTCTAAAATTCTCCTCATCTAGTGATCTCAACTTTTTACGACTAAATAAGAAATCAAAATATTTTCATATGTTTCAACCTGTTCAAACAAAAACATATATACTTATGAACAAAGAATATAATAAAAATAAGTTAACAAGAAAAATTACACAATAAAGTTAGAATAACAGAACCTGACACAAATTTGATAAATGACTATAACAATATCGAAATAGTTTGTATTCCATCAATATAATAATTGCTCGTTATACTTTTTAAGATTTTAAAGAAGACACTCAAAATTAAATTTTATTCTTTTATAACTTGTAAACAACAAGAAATTAAAAGATTTTGTAAGAGATGAGTTCAATATTGAGAATAAAAATAATAAAAAAAGACAAATATATGATAAATAATAATATGACAGTCAAATTCTTAGACATAATTAAGGAAACACAATTTCCAACATAAGGAAATTATTCCAAAAGAATGTTTCATTCCCTTAGTAAAGTGGGAAAACTAATCACATTCATTTATTTTTTTTACTTTTTACACATTTTTTTTTAAAAATAATTAGAAGTACATAATTTTTTTAAATAATATATATAAGTATGTTTTTTAAAATAATAAATAAAAATTTTCAAATGATAATTTTAATGATCTAGTGGTTAGGACTACCTTGATTAAAAGAGTGCCACCCATATCCATAAAGCCACTTATTATCTATATGAGAATCTGAATTTTGTCTGCACAATTGCCCCACTCTCTGTGTTCCACATTATTGTTCTCATAGAGCCACATCCTAATTATCGATCAATCAATTGGAATTGATACATACATATATATATATATATATATATACAAAAAAGAATGATATGTGGGACTATAAATTTACATATTCATTTTTATTTCTTTCGTTTCATTTTATCTGATTCTATACCAATTATATTGATAGTTGATTTAATATGAGATGGATTAGATTAACTATATGAATTTTTCATTATTTTATTTAAGTATTTCTTCGTAAAGGAATAATATATGATATTTTCTTATATATTTTTATCGATATATATACAAATTCTAACATGAAAGTACGTAAAGGAAACATACTAACAAGATTATAATATATCTTAAGTTCTTAACTAATTAGTATAATCTATATTTTATAATAACACACTCAATATAATTTCATAATTGATATCGTCTATCTATATTTAAATATAATTTCATGATAGAATTAATTGTTTCATGTTACTATTATCCACATGATGAAATAATTTTAGCAATTTTTTTCCTACTACTCTTTAGTTTTAGAAAACTACATCAAATATAGCTAGTATACAATTTTTGTTTGAAATTTTAATTTCTAATAATGATGGACTTTTAAAAATCTATGGCCATCCGAATATATAAATAATATGGGTTACACATAATATCCATACAGATCAATAAAATAGTATCACTTATTCAATTAAATCCATGATATCTCATATTTGCATTAAGAAAAAAAAACAAGCTATATTCAATCATAAAAAAATAAGGGAAATTTAGCTAATTAGTCAAAAAATCCAACTTATTTAGTGATAATATCCATACTTTAATAATATTAGTAAACATGTCAAAAATGTCATTATTTTAAAAATAAATAATTATTATGATATTATTAATATTTTCTCTCTCATTATTTACACTTTTTTTTCTCTCTCATAGATTACACATTTTCCTATTTTTCTGTGATTGGATAAGTATTAATAGTATTTTAAATTTTATCTCTCTTTTATTAACCTTATCAATTTCTCTCTATATATTTATTCATATTCAACTTCCCAGATTTATTCTCTCTTTTCTTACGTTTTTTTTTTATTTTCTCTCTCTAACAATCTTCCAAAATCAATTCCACAGAATCTCGAATTTTCCTATTTTCTATCATTCTCAATTAATTTTGTTTCAAGGTTTGATTTGAAGATTCACATTGATTTGGGTATTATGTTCTTCCTATTCCTTTTTTATTTACTTACTGATTTTTTTTGTTTTTTTTTTTTTTTGTTTTGTTGTTGTTCTTAAAATATTTTTTAGGATTTCATATACAAAATTATCTCTTCAATGGACGCTTTCAAGAGGGATTACTAGAGTATTGGACAAAATAATCAAACTTCTTCCGAGTTTTCATCGTTTAATTTTTTTTTCACTCAAGAAATAAACAACAATGTAGGTTCTGATTCTAGATCTAAGAAGGATATACGAAGGGGAAAAATGACTGAATTCGTAGTTGTGCAAAATCCCACACAAATTCGTAACCATGAAGTTGAAGAAGACCAATTTTTTTGGAGAACATGTATTTTTTTATATGAAATTTTGATTCTGTTATAGTTAGTATGTATTTTTGTATTTCATAGATTTAATGTATTTTGTATTCATAGATTTGAAAGTGTATATGGAATTTTGATTCTGTTATAGTTAGTATGTATTTTTGTATTTCATAGATTTAATGTATTTTGTATTCATAGATTTGGAAGTGTATATGGAATTTTGATTATGTTATAGTTAGTATGTATTTTTGTATTTCATAGATTTTATGTATTTTGTATTCATAGATTTGAAAGTGTATATGAATTTTTTATTCTGTTATAGTTAGTATATATTTTTGTATTTCATAGATTTAATGTATTTTGTATTCTGTTTTTCTTTTGTGTTGCATAATTATAAAACTAATACTCCTCATATTATTTTTGTATTCAAACTAAAAAAAATAAAATGTTGGAGTTATCAATAAATACATCATTAGAGATGTTAAGAGTTCTCTTTGTATTCAAGTTTAAAAATGTATGCATTTACAATAGCCCTTCCATCAAGTAAAAAACATCTATTGAAACATTAAAAAATTTAAACAAAAATGTAATTTTCATAGTTCAATATAGTCTGTCAACATTTATGTATACAAAATAAATATTGAACCATTAAAAACAAAAGGGCCGATAAAAAATCTTCAAATAATATATTATCATTTTTCGGAATCAACAACAACAAAATTAGACAAATCCAAGGAAACTAATATTTCTTACGTCGTTCATACTACATATAATTTTCAATGATAACAGATGCCGTTTACAATTATTTACAAACTTTAATATCAAAATTTATAATCAATTAGAAAATGATTAAGGTGAAGCAATTAACTAATACCTGATCAAATTTGTATTCAATTAATTTGATCGAACTCCAATAGAAAAATCTTTCTATACGGCTGTTTGTCGATGATTTTGTCGTCCTGTTTCGTTAAAAATAATACTCAACAAATTAATTTTTTTAAATTAAAATATATTAATAATCGATAATGAGAGAACTCATCAGCTATGGAGAAGACCGATTAGTATTTAAATTTTAAATTTTGTAACCGCTGAGATTTTTAAGCAATTCTTCCTTTTTAAAGAATTTCTCTCCCCTAAATTTCTCCTTTTTGTTATTTAATAATTGTATTCATTCAATTAAAACAGATAATAAAAATTCAAATAAGATACATAATAAATTAAAAATTTGACATTTTTACTAAATACTGAAAGTGTTGACATTGGTTCCTATTAAATGTTAAAATATTGATATTTTAAAAAATTTCCCAAAAAATAATTATAATTCAGTAGGTGAAAGGAAAAATATTTTAATTTGTAAATTAATATTAAAAATAATTAAAATTAAATAAATAAAAAATAATAAATTTAAATTATTTTCGATACGTCGCGAATAATTTATCGTTTTCCAATTTAGTATATGATACTTGGATAGATAAGAATCTGATACCCTCCCCCTCCGCCCCCCCCCCGCCCCGTGATCACTGAGAATCTGCGGAGGGCTTAACTGTAATTATCCTAAATTTACAAGGGTAAATCCGTCACCGAATTTTGTATAAATTTCCGACGATTTTCTCTTTAATCCTTCCACAACAATCATCTCTCCAATTAGGGTTTTCATCTCTGGATTTTTTCTTCAACAATCGTAACATCTCTGTAAGTATTCTAAAAAAACGATCAAATTTTGTTATATTTGGTTATAATTGTTGATGAATTTGTTGCTGAATCGTATGTTTCGTTTGTGTAGGATTTGATAATCTTGGAGGTTGATTTTAGTTTGTTCAGAAAAGTCAGTTTCAAACGAAATCTGAGAAATTTGATAATTGTGAGTATTCTATTTGTTCCTTATTGATATCTCAATTGTAATTGTTATTTTTTGGCTGTAGGGACGTTTTAATTCGATATAAGGCGTTTTTGTTTAGAAATTATATAATGTTGTGTATGTTTAGGCCTTGTGTGTATATTGTAGGCCATTATTTGGTGTATTTTGCACTTATAGATTTGATTTTAAGGAGTCGGTATAGTTTTTAGGTTATTTTTCATGTAGATAATGTTATTGATTAAATTTTTGAGTGGGGTGCACACTTAAGGCGTTTTTGTTTAGAAATTATATAATGTTGTGTGTGTTTAGGCCTTGTGTGTATATTGTAGGCCATTATTTGGTGTATTTTGCACTTATAGATTTGATTTTAAGGAGTCGGTATAGTTTTTAGGTTATTTTTCATGTAGATAATGTTATTGATTAAATTTTTGAGTGGGGTGCACACTTAAGGCGTTTTTGTTTAGAAATTATATAATTTGTGTGTTTAGGCCTTGTGTGTATATTCTAGGCCATTATTTTGGTGTATTTTGCACTTGTAGATTTGATATTTTAGGGAGCCGGTATAGTTTTTAGGTTAATTTTCATGTAGATAATGTATTTTGATTAGATTTTTGAGTGGGATGCACACTCATAATTTGATAGAAGGAAATTATGACTATAATTTGACTAAATATTGAATGACTATCAAATTATTGAATTCTTTATGCTTCTAAATATTGAAATTGAATGACTATAGTCATAATTTGATAGAGATAATATTGAATGACTATCAAATTATTGAATTCTTTATGCTTCTAAATATTGAAATTGAATGATTATAGTCATAATTTGATAGAGATAATAATGAATGACTATCAAATTATTGCATTCTTTATGCTTCTAAATATTGAAATTGAATGACTATAGTCATAATTTGATAGAGATAATAATGAATGACTATCAAATTATTGCATTCTTTATGCTTCTAAATATTGAAATTGAATGACTATAGTCATAATTTTATTGAGGAGTTTTTTAGGAAAATACAGAAAGTAAAATAAGATAATGAGCTTGTGAATTGTAGAAATACTGAAGAACTTTAGTAATATTAATTGAAAGGACTTCTCTTCAAATTAAAAGATTTTGAGCAAGATTTTCTTTTTAATTATATATACTTTGAACTAGCTGTGTTGTATGGTGGTTTTTGTTTCTTTAAGGCCAATGCAGGTAAACTTTAAGTAAAATTCTTTCTAGTTGTGTTAACTTAACATTTTGTGTCTGTCATGAAAATAAACTTTGACCTGTTTGCCATGTTCAAAGGATGTTTGCTTTATATGTTGAGAAGTTTTAATGGAAGTATTAATAGTTTCTATGAGTATGATTTGCACTTTGTGAGGAATATTCTCCTAATCTTAACACATGGTTTCTGTTAGAAATACATGGTACACAGTGATAGAAATTTTACTTAACCAAACCTTGAGCTTAATTAACATTTTTCTCACATATAAGTTTGCTGCACTTATATGCGTGCTTGCTCTCTTTTGTTCCCCCTCACTTGTTGATTGTAGGCTGACACATTTGCTGCAAAACCTTTGTTGGCCAACTATCTCTCTCAGCATTTCTGTTTAGCTTTACTGGCTACTGAACTGCAAATTTTCATTTACTTTCTTGTTTCATCTCTTGGTATTAAGAAATAGTGAGACATTTAATGTGGTATTTGTTTGTCGTACTACTCTGTAGTTTGTTGTTCATGGGGATTTATGTGAACCTTTATGTGTCATTTTAGAGTCCCACTAAAACCTTTGCTGTTGTGTGCAATTTATGATTGTGGCTGTTTAGTTTCCCTTATTCCGTCACCTTTCTCAAAAGAAAAAGAACTTTATGTGAAGCTTTAGTTGTTTTATTGGCAGATCCAGGTGAATGATCTAATGGAGTCTAAAGGTGGGAAGAAGTCTAGTAGTAAATCCTCACTCTACGAAGCACCCCTTGGCTACAGTATTGAAGACGTTCGACCAAACGGTGGAATCAAGAAGTTCAGATCTGCTGCTTACTCTAACGTAAGTATCTGGATTTCGTTTGTTTTGGATATGAGCATTAGAAAATGAGCGTTAAGAATTCTATAATTCTGATTACTATCACTTTTTTTTTCTTTTTTTTTACATGTGCAGTGCGCTCGCAAACCTTCCTGACATTCCTTAAGCTTCTATTCTAGTCTAGCACGTGTCTCCTGACACAAAAAATCCCCCCAAAAAGTTTCTTCTTTCAATTAGTTCGTGTTAAACCCTCACTCTTTTTCCCCCTCCTTCAACTGCTTTCTGCATTTGCTCTCCTTGTTTGTGAACAATTTCCTCTAAAAGATCATTAGTTGCTGGGAACATTTTTTCATCATGGAAGTGGCATTGCCAGTTTCTGCCATTGGTTTTGAAGGTTATGAGAAGAGGCTTGAAATTTCATTTTTTGAGCCTGGCCTTTTTGCTGATCCCGAAGGAAAAGGACTTCGATCACTGTCAAAAGCACAATTCGATGAGTTCCTAGGACCTGCTGAGTGCACCATAGTTGATTCTCTTTCTAATGAGTGTGTTGACTCCTATGTCCTTTCTGAGTCCAGCCTTTTCATTTTTCCTTACAAGATAGTCATCAAGACATGTGGTACCACAAAGTTGCTTCTCTCAATTCCGGTCATCCTGAAGTTGGCTGATACCCTTTCGCTCAAAGTACAAGCGGTGAAGTATACACGTGGGAGCTTCATCTTCCCTGGTGCCCAGTCATTTCCTCATCGCCACTTCTCTGAAGAAGTTGCGGTCCTTGATAGCTACTTTGGAAATCTTAGTTCAGGCAGCAAAGCTGTAATTTTGGGCAGTCCTGACAATCTTCAAAAATGGCATATTTACTCTGCCTCCGCTGGATCGATTCAGACTAAGAACCCTGTCTACACTCTTGAGATGTGCATGACTAATCTGGATAGGAAGAAGGCTTCTGTCTTTTACAAGACTGAATCAAGCTCGGCAGCTGAAATGACTATTAGATCCGGCATAAGGAAGATCCTCCCTAACTCTGATATATGTGATTTCGAGTTTGATCCTTGTGGTTATTCCATGAATTCTATTGAAGGAGCTGCACTTTCTACTATTCATGTTACACCAGAAGATGGCTTTAGTTATGCTAGCTTTGAAGCAGTTGGGTATGATTTGAACTCCTCAAGTCTCGGGTCGCTGGTTAGGAGGGTGCTGACATGTTTCCAGCCCGATGAGTTTTCTGTTGCTTTACATGCTGACTATGTTGCTTGTGAGCTACTGGAGCGTATTTGCTCTTTTGATGTTAAGGGCTACTCTCATGCTGAGTCGAGCCCAGAAGAACTTGGCAAGGGTGGTTCTATTGTCTACCAGAAGTTCACTAGGAGTTCCCTCTGTGGATCTCCCAAATCCGTTCTGCAGGACTGCTGGAGCGAGGAAGAGAACGAAGAGAAGGAGATGTGTTGAGGGCCGTTGTTCAATTACAAGTGTTATTTGCAAGATGTTTTATCATGTTCAGTTGCGTTGCTCCTCGGTTTTCCAAATAATGGGGGCTTTATGTCCTTAGAATTAGTAATGAAAACTTTGAACTTAGTTTTTGCCCTTTTGCTTGTATATTGGATTATTACCGCATTTTGTTGTTCTCAAACTCGTTTGTTATTTGGTTATCCCTAATAAATGTGTTTTGTCCATTCACTTAAGATGTGATTTTATGTTTCATTAGTTGGCTTTTTTTCTTCCTGGATTTGTTATTAGTTGCTGATTTGATATTATGATATTGAAAATTTATGTTACGAACAACTCTTGCAACTATTCAAGCAAATCATACATTCTATATTAGGTTCATACAACAACATGCCCCGTAAAAATGATAGAGTGTATGCAGACTTTATTCCTGCAACGAGTTCATAGAACTCGCGTTTGCACAACATCAGGCACCAGTGACTGGGTTACCTAAAGCATCCACCATTTCAATATTATAAAAAGACAGTAAACTGGACAAGGCAAATAATCCCCCTGCAACTGCTACTGAAAATATAGCCAGCTTGTGACATAATAATGCCATCTTTGGCTGATTTTCCTTCATGGATTCCGACGCCATCGAACCTGAGAATGCAAACATGAGAGATAAAACAAATCCTTGAAAGAGAAGAGGCTTTCTTGTGAATATCACAGTTGGTACTAAATCTTCTTTTATTCTCTCAAATGGAAGCTGAAAAATTGCAATAGCTGTCAAAAATGCAATTCTGTATAAAGCATCTTGAGTGCTACTAGTTGTGCCTGTGGGAAGAAATATATTATCTTTGTTATCCAAAGATTGCTTTGTAGAGGAATCATCACTTGTTACATTCATCCTATTGAAAATATTGTGAAGAATAATTGATGAGTTTATATTACTATGAATTTTATTGAAGAAAATACCCTCAACATGTTATATATAATGGAAATGAAGGTGTGAAAGCAAAAAAAGTGTAGAAAAGGGAAATGCTATAGAAAAGAGTTGGGCGTTTCTTGGTACTTTCGCTTTCACTATCACACATTTAAAAATCAATGCTTGGAAATTTCCACGAAGTAGTTCATTTGGAAAATTATTTCATCCGTTCACTTTTTACTAGATTATTATATCATTAAAATTAAATATTCATTAGAGTATTGCTAAACGAAAAGACACTTTTTTGACATGAATTGATAAGACAGGGGTAGAGGTAAATGACCAGATAGCCCTTTGACTTCAAAACCGCTTATTTTTTTCCTCTAAAAAGAAAAATCACTCTTGATTTTTTCTTTTTTATTTACTCTCTCTCTCTTGCTTTACTTTTTTTTTTCTTTACTTCACTCATCAATTTAATTTTATTTGAGATAAGTGTCAAAAACATACTTAAACTATTTATTTTTTTAAAATTTCATACCTAAACTACTGAGAGTGTGAGTTTCATACCTAAACTATCTCTTTTTAGTTTGAGAAACACACCTCGGTGGTGTGTAATACACTTACTTTTATTTGAAAAAATCTTGACACATGGCATCCCACATAGATAATATATTTTACATAGATAAAAATTAAATAACAAAATATTAATATTAATTAAAAATTAAAGATTAATTGTTTACTATCCACATAAAAAATCAAATTATTTTACTTATCCCACTCCATCAACTCCTCCACATACCTCCTCCCTGACAACCCCCATCCTGTTTTTTAATTTTTAATTTTAATCAATAATAATAATTTATTTATTTATTGTCAAGATTAAATGTTTTGTCTATATGGAGTGTGATGTGAAAATTCTTTAAAATAAAAGAGAGAGTGTACTATACATACCATGATGAGAGTGATATAAAAGAGAGAGGTGTGTTTTTCAAACTAAAAAGTGATAGTTTAGATATGAATAGGGGTGTTCATGGTTTGGTTTGGATCGGTTATTGATTAAATCAAAACCAAACCAATCTAATCGATTTTTTAAATTTCTAAAATCAAACCAAACCAAACGAAAAAAATAACCATCGGTTTGATTAGTGTTGGTTTGGTTCAGTTTTTCTGGTTTATATTCGATTTGAAAGTAATAATTTTTGTGAAGACCTACGTATCACAAATACCAAGTACATGAACAATTTACAGAAAAACTAATGTCGGTTCAGTCAAGCAATTAAACAATATTAGAGTTATCATTACACGAACAAAGTGATTCATTTAAGAGTAAGTATGACTATTTTATGTAAAGGTACAGTAGGTAAAGATTAAAATGGATTTTGATGGACTTGGATTTGAGATTGTTATACTTGGGCTAAAGTGTTGGGCTTTGATAAAATGATAAAGTTAAAGAGTTAAGTTAATTAAAATTTAACAAATATTTTAATTTATTTATGAATAATATATAAATAATTATAAAATTTATATATCTAATTTATCGGTTCGGTTTGGTTATTTTTGCGGTTATTTTTTAGTAAAACCAAAACCAAATCAAATAGTATCCATTTTCAATTTAAAAACCAAACCTATCCAAACTAAATCAAATATCAGTTTTTTTATCGGTTTGGTTCGGATTGCGATTTGGTTTGATTTGGTTGTTAACCATAACCATGAACAACCCTAGGTATGAAACTCAAACTTTCAATAGTTTAGGTATAAAACTCAAAAAATGTTGTTCAATATTTTATTTTGTTGTTAGATTTATATAATTTTAACAAGATGAATCCGAACAATCAGAATAGTCAATTAAACGAAGTATTGAATAATGTTTTGGGGTTAGATGAGGATGATAGTTTGTTGTCCCAAAATCATGAAGATTTCGATAGTGCATACGATAGGCCTGGAAAAAAATTAAAAATTTCTCGTGACCTATAGACTTTAAAAAAACTAAAAAATACCTAAAATTGGGGACCTAAACTTAGATTCGAACTCGTGACCTTTAGACTATTCGTTTACGCTTTAACCATTTGCGCTGCAATAACATTCATTCATAATTACGAAAGGAAATATATTTACTCTTTATGATATCAGTTGTTTATTGAATATCACTAGTAAATTTAAAATGAGATATTATCAATAAATATAGTCTAATAACTACTAAAATGTGAAGATAAATTGATCAAAGGTTGACATGTACCATAATTTTTTGTATTATCCAATTAAAACTTGATCATGCATATATAATCGCATTCAATTAACTTGTATTTGTGAGGGAGCATAACTCATATAATACTTTATCCATTACATTTATTTTCATCATAATGATTCGACTTATAATAATGAAAAATCTTCAATTTTTGTGAAACAATACAAATATAAACTTTTACAATCTTATTTACAAAAAAATGAATTTAAAAAATTATTTAAATCCTAAAAGTTTCAAATAGTCTATTTTTTTTAAAAGACCTAAAATTGGGACATAACTGTCACGACCCAAAACGAGTTGTGAGTGGCACCCACACTTAACCTCCTAAGTGGGCGAACCAAGGAATCTAAAACCCCAACATATATCAATAATTCAACTATAATATCAATAAAATGCGAAAGCTTAAAACTTATTAAAGTAACTGATTAAATAAACATCTAAAGTCTAACACTTACTATCCCCAAAATCTGAAAGTCATCACATCAAGAACATCTGTTCTCAATTACCAAGTCTAAAAGTATTGAAAATACCGAAATAAATAAATAAGATGATCCATGTTCGAAATTTAAGGACATCATGACATAAATGAGAGAATCCATCACGAGCTAGAAATAATAGCTCACCCTGAAACTCTGATGTGCAGGAGATTGTCTAGAGCTGAGGGCGAGTCGAAGTCGATGGTACACTTACGCACTTTACAAAAGAAAAACGAAAAAAATACAAGTAGGGATCAGTACAAGAAACACGTACTGAGTAGGTATCATCGGCCAACCCAAAATAGAAATTAACATATATTGAATAATAATATAAAATCAACTACGATACTTGACAGGTGGCAATCAACAAACAACATAAACCAGTGCGAACAACACCATAGTAGGTACACAATCAATCACAATATCAAGCACACTTATGAAGACTCATGCCTCCACACCATACTCATTTGGAAAATAGGTTCTTTGAGATTGAGTATATTAAGTTAATTTGAGATTCCTTTCCTTTAATGTATCGTGTCGGAACATGACACTCCGATCCCATAATACCGTATCGGAACGTGACACTCCAATCCAATAATACAGTGTCGGAATGTGACACTCCGTTCCAAAAATATCGATCCAATTATCTCATTAATTTATTTCATCAAGCCTTGTTTATTCAAGGCATCACTTTGATAGATAGGGTTCAAGATTATAAATTCTACGGTCTCAAGATTTTAGACCAACCACAAACCACACAACCAAGTTATACAACCACACAATTAAGTACATAGGAAACTTCACAATATCACTCAATACATATCAATCGCTATTGAAAGTCTATCTATCAAATAGAAATAACCATAACCTACCTCCACTGAAGAACCGAAGTCAAGTAAACTACTCCTCCAATGCCATTTCTTTCCTCAATGCCTTCGAACCTTCCAATCTATCAAATATATATGCATAATTTATAAGTGAACGAGTCTATAAACAATCAAATTAGTCTATGTTTAGCCTAGACCAAAAAACTCACCTAATTATATAATCAGTTTCCTAAAGTTCAAACCTAAGGCTAGGTCTTAATTCCCCCAATTAACATAACTTTAATAAAATTTAAATAATTTAATACACCTAATATTCAATTACCTATATCAATATACTAAAATTCAATTTATCTGATGATGGTAAGTAGTAACCTTCAAGATTAAGCCACTGATTGCAGAAACCAGTGCCAACCATATAATGATTATCTAATTATTATTTTAATTGAAACAAAGACATTTGCCAAATAGTATAAAAACTCAAATGGCAAAGGTCAGCCAAAAATAGAAAGAAAGAAAATCTCCCTTTTCTAT
>JAJJBR010001527.1:0-46673 GCA_022817965.1 Solanum lycopersicoides | reverse complement strand
GGGTTTTGTGGTGTATTGTGACGCTTCCCGAGTAGGTTTGGGTTGTATCCTTATGCAACATGGGAAGGTAATAGCTTATGCCTATAGGCAACTCAAGGTTCATGAGAAGAACTACCCAAGTCATGATCTTGAACTAGCGGCTATGGTGTTTGCCTTAAAAATATGGATGCATTATCTCTATGGGTACATGTGGATGTATTTATCGACCACAAGAGTCTCCAATATGTGTTTTCTCAAAAGAAGTTGAATCTCCGACAAAGGAGATGGTTGGAATTATTGAAGGATTACAACATCAATGTTCTCTACCACCCGGCAAGGCTAACGTGGTTGTGGATGTTCTAAGTCGTATAACTATGGGTAGTATGTCTCATGTGGAAGAAGCAAAGAAAGACCTAGTGAAAGATGTTCATAGGTTGTCTCAATTGGGTGTTCGGTTGGAAGATTCTCCTAATGGTGGTTTTATGGTCCATCATAACTCCGAATAAGGTGAAGTTTGAGTGGTCGGAGGCTTGTGAAAGAAGCTTCCAAGAGTTGATAGATAGGCTTAGCTCCGCTCTGGTGTTGACCTTACCGGAGGATACCAAGGGTTTTGTGGTGTATTGTGACGCTTCCCGAGTAGGTTTGAGTTGTGTCCTTATGCAACATGGGAATAAATAAACTCAAAAGAAGGTGAAGTATGAGTGATCGGAGGCTTGTGAAAGAAGCTTCCAAGAGTTGATAGATAGGCTTAGCTTCGCTCTGGTGTTGACCTTACCGGAGGGTACCAATGGTTTTGTAGTGTATTGTGACTCTTCCTGAGTAGGTTTGGGTTGTGTCCTTATGCAACATGGGAAGGTAATAGCTTATGCCTCTAGGTAACTCAAGGTTCATGAGAAGAACTACCCAACTCATGATCTTGAATTAGCGGCTATGGTGTTTGCCTTGAAAATATGGATGCATTATCTCTATGGGGTACATGTGGATGTATTTACCGACCAAAGAGTCTACAATATGTGTTTTATCAAAAGAAGTTGAATCTCCGACAAAGGAGATGGTTTGAATTATTGAAGGATTACAACATCAGTGTTCTCTACCACCCCGACAAGGCTAACGTGGTTGTGGATTCTAAGTCGTATGACTATGGGTAGTGTGTCTCATGTGTAAGAAGCAAAGACATACCTAGTGAAAGATGTTCATAGGTTGGCTCGATTGGGTGTTCGGTTGGAAGATTCTCCTAATGGTGTTTTTATGGTCCAGCATAACTCCGAATCCTCTTTTGTGGTTGAGGTGAAGTCTAAGCAATATCTTGATCCATTATTGAAAGAATCGGTTTTTGGTAAGCTTAATGAGTCATTCTCCCAAGGGGGGATGGTGTGCTTAGGTACCAAGGTAGGTTGTATGTGCCGGATGTTGATGATTTGAAGAGGCAAATTTTGGAGGAAGATCATGGTTCCCGATATTCTATTCATCCGGGTGCCACCAAAATGTACCGAGACCTTCAAGAGGTCTATTTGTGGGAAGGCTTGAAAAGGGACATAGCGGAATTTGTGGCTAGGTGTCCAAACTGCCAACAAGTAAAAAGGACGAGCATCAAAACTCGGGTGGCTAACTTCAAGAAATGCAAGTTCCTGCTTGGAAGTGGAAAAACATTAATATGGACTTCATAGTGGGTTTGCCTGGGACACGTAGGCAAAATGGCTCTATATGGGTTGTTGTGGATAGGTTGACGAAATCCGCTCACTTTATCCCCGTTCAGTCTACTTATTCGGCGGAGGATTATGCAAGAATCAACATTGATGAGATTGTGAGTCTTCATGGGATCCCTTTGTCCATCATATCGGATATAGGTGCACAATTCACTTCTCATTTTGTTGGTGGTCTTTTCAAAAAGGATTGGGTACTCAAGTGAAGCTTAGTACCGCTTTTCATCCTCAAATGGATGGTCAAGCGGAACGTACCATTCAAACCATAGAAGATATGTTAAGCGGTTGTGTAATGGATTTCAAAGGGAATTGGGACAATCATTTGCCGTTGATTGAGTTCTCTTATAATAATAGCTACCATTCGAGTATTGACATGGCTCGTTAAGAAGCACTCTATGGTAGGAGATGTAGGTCTCCGGTTGGGTGGTTTGAGGTTGTTGAGTCTGGCCTCCGTAAAAGTTCTATGGAGAAACCACCTAGTTGAGGGTGCAACATGGGAGGCCGAGGCCGACATGAAACCCGCTATCCTCATATTTTTCCTAATTAAGTTGTCATATCCCGAAACCACACCCTAGAAGTTAGGGTCAATCTCGGATTGCAACCGGCGTACTTGACCTCTCGGAGGTTTTGTACAAGCCCTTACTACATCATTCATCGCATATACATAATGAAAGTAGGTGAAATTAAAACTTTTCACAAAACATTTCAAGGTCTTTAAAATCTCTTTCATATAGAATCATAGAAAATACTAAGTCTCAATCTCATCAAACTTAGACACAAGAATACTTTAGGATACGTTCCATACACAATACGAAAATAGAAATACTTAGTCTATTACAATACTTCAATAAGAAACATAAAAGACATCTATGTATCCCTCGAGTCAATTGAGAGACATACTTCAACTTCACTTGAATGATGCTATGATCCAAATTCTTGCTTCCCAAATGCTCCTCACCTACAACCCTATAGAGATAGATAAAAGCATGGAATTAGTACAACCACATGTACTAAGTATGGCATAATGCATAAAATCATGAAAACGGACATTTATCGGAAATATGCATCTTTTCATTTAAATATCATAATATAATCATAAGGATAACATTTATCAACTTAGAAATACATAAGGAAACACTTTAAACAATTATTCATATTTTTAAGGCAACATTACAGTAAGCTTAATTCACTGTACAGTGATGTGCTTCACTGTTACAGTGAGTGTCTCTTCTTCCTTTTTACACTTCCTAGCATGTAGTGTTCTCACTAAAAGTTATCCTAAGACTCACTTAAGAAACACAAAGAGAGACCGCCCATACAACCTCTCTAGACATGCCTAAATTACCCTCAAGACTTACTTATAATAAGACACATACACACTTACAAGACACCATACATATGAACATGAGATTCTTCTACCAAAGGTGATTCTAAGTCTCACTTGAGTGAGTAGTGAAGTGACCGCCCATACAATCACTTAAACACACACTTAAGATATCATATAGACTACCTAGGATAGAATCATTCTCACTTAACACAACAACATATAGATAATATGACATTCTCATTCCAAAGGCTATCAAAAGACTTACTTAAGTAAATCAAGAAGATAAGGTCCATGATTGACCTCTTCAAGATTACCTAAGTAATCCTTAAGACTACCTAAGGCTTAGATCTTGTCCACATAATCAACATCTTCCCTAACTAGAGTCATTCTTAAGACTTATCTAGGTAAGATACGAAGTGACAGTTCCTATGCCCCCTTCACACCTTAATTAGACAACCCTTAACTACTCTAGATAAGTACTTATGCATTTAACATACTTTCTTAACTTAAGTCATTATATTCATTAGTTCATTTAAGATTCATTCATCACATAAGGACATTCAAATAATGGTCTTGGACAAGACCTAGGGACTCTAACTAACACCTTCAAAGCCTATTGTGCAATGTCTAGATAGCGTCCCATACCACCACCTAAACCTCATAGAACTTCTCTAATGCTAGTAGGTATCCCATATGATTAGAATAGGAAATAACCTACATAGACCATGATAGCAAGACATGGAATCCGGAGTTCTACCCTACTCCGATGAGGGTGTTCTACTTTCCAATGGTAGAACTTAGACACATCCCATGTAGGCAGATGATTAAGGAATATGATGGGCATGCTTTGTAATCTAGTCTCATTCTTTAACTAGAACTACTTCCCTTACCATACTTACTCGGTGCTAGCCTTTGTTCTCATAGAGTAATTTACACTTAAGGTCCATATAAAGGGGTTCCATATCAAGTTCATAACCCAATCACATTTACCATACCAAAGAAAGGTCCACTAGGGATACCTTACAATGTCGACAAGAAGTTCATCATGACTTTCCTAAGGTTTGATATGATGTCGTTCCAGCCAATCAACCTTAAGTCTATCATTCCTTTACTTGAAGAATACCATTACGGCTTTCGACTTCAACATTCATAACCTTACCACTAGGTTCAAGGTTTCACATAAAGGACCCTCTTAACATCATTTAAGGTCTCATGTCATTCATACATACAAGAGTAAGAGGATTTAGCATCCTAAGTCAAGACATCACATATTCACATTAATACATGCATCAAGTAAGGGACACAAGTCAACCAAGACAAGACACAACTTACTTCACTTAAACCCATATTACATGTCATTCTAAAAGCACACAGAAGTAATCATTATCATTTTAAGTCATCCTATACACTATCATATCATCATCAATGTGATCATCATAGATTCACATAATCATGTAGGAATAACATACATTAACCCTAAGACTATACACATAAAGCCATAGCCATAGTCTAACATGATCACCTAAATAACATCAATAGAAGAACACATATACTTTAACATTACTTATCATGTAGGTAGATATTATCATACTTCACATAATCAACTACACAAATAACCACATTACTTCAAGTAGTTGCCGACAAGGCCATATTCATCATAATATATAAAGTAACGCCGACAAGGCCAGATCAATTGCAATTAAGCACATAACACTGCCACCATAAGTGGAACATACCAATCACAACATAATTGAAGTCTAATTAACATAAAATAAAGGTAAATAGGGCAGCGTAGCACCACTCCATCCTCAACACCTTAATTCGATGTTAAATCATCAATTCAATAACATAAGGCCCTTACCGATGGCCATGAACATCAATATAATACAACCTATACTCAATAAAACTAGGTTAATTCAACATATATTTATCAATATAATACAACATATACATCGATTGAATACAATTCGTACATCATCAAATAGCCCATAGAAACTACACCAGAATTCATAATCATTAAGTCAATATTAAGTAACCCATAAAGTAGACAAAAACTAGGGTTCATCAATTACATGGGTTCATAGGTTAATTGAGTTAAAATAATTAATATAATAACAATTCAATCAATATGCAATGCTTTAAAACCTTTAATGCAAGAACCCATGCATAGACCATGAAATTGGACATTTCATCTTTGAAAACCTTAGAAAACATCTTTGAAAGTTGGGCTCCTTGATGAATAGAGTTTCAAGGATCAAAAACCATACCTAAATGAATCTAATTCTTCAATTTGATGAAGAATCTCCACTCAATTCTCCAATCCAAGCCCTTCCTTGAGTTTTTGGCTCCAATGGAGTTCTAGAGAATTTCTCAGGGTTTTTTGGTTTTGATTTTGAAGAATGAAATCTTCTAAGTGTTTTAGGCTTATAAACACATTTAAAATACCCAAAAGACCCTTAAGGAACCGCCAATACTCTTATTTGGACGTGGGGTGAATTTACAACTTCACCCCTCAACTTAACAGTGGCCTGCGCACAGGAAACACAGACCATAGATGGTTGTCCATCGACCACCCGTCCCTTGACCAACGGACCGTCCTGTTGGTCCGTGGTTGGGGAATGAGGCTAGTCTTTGGATTCCTCTCCCCCACGCCTAAGTTCCAATCGACGAGACACTACCAACGGGGCGTCGATTGCCATCCATTGGTAGGCTGTCTTGGGCCGTCTTGGGCACCAACTTTGGGTCTTTCCTCAAGGACCCTTGGATGGTCCTTGGAGATGTTTGCCCGTACTTTTCCAACACAACATGATCGTATACGATTTTAGGACCTCTCACATGAATTTCATCCAAAACAAACACGTAAAACTCAACGAAATATGCTTAGACTCACAAGGTCGTTTCAAGGCAAACCTTTCTAACGTCATGGACGTTCTTGGACGTTTGACCTCCAAACTTCAAAAAACTCTACACACTACCTATTTACACCATAATAACTCATTTAAGTACCTTATAACCTCATGAAACACACATAAACACATAAAACCACATTTGAGGCACATAGGTGACTTAGTCGTCAAACGTCTTGGTCGTCCTTTGATGTTTCACTTCCAAATCACCTAAAATCTTGGAAACTACCTCAATACCACATTATAGACCTATTTAGGACCTTATACCACCATGACCAACATTTTAGGCTCTAGTTCACGTAAGTTATTTTTGAGATCTTACATTAGGTTAGTTGTTCCTATTAAAAATGAAAATAATGAATAAATATGAATTTGGCTTATTTTCTAAGTATGTGCATATTTTTGTAAAGTTTTATGTCAAAATGAGTTTTCATGAAAAAGGTTTTTTCGTGTTAACTTGCACTAATGTGAAGTATATGTTTTTGTCTTCTTGAGATTTTTGGTCTTTTGATGTTGTCTTGAGAAGAATAACATGGTAACTCTTTGATGTCATTTTGAGCTAATGATTGATGTTGAGAAGGTAGTTCCTCATTTTGTGTTGTAAAAAGTTAAGCTATTATATGTTGTGACTTGTTATTTGAGTTCCTGTGTGTAATGTCATGGTTATGTGTTGAATGGAGTTGTGAATTACTCTTTTGAGTTGTAACTCATGTTGATTATATATTGTTGGTTGGGCTGATATTATTGAGTCTATCCTCTCCCTGTAAAAAGATTTTAGTGTCATTCGGGGACGAATGTTCCTAAGGGGGGATAATGTAACACTCCGAAAGTCCATGACTTAGTTTAGAGCCTCACATGATGAACCAAGACTTGAAACACTGTTTCTAAGCCTAAAATAATGTATTGAAATCAATTAGGAAGTTTTAGAGTCAATATATCAAGAAACAACCATGACGTCCAAAGAATTATGAAATTTAACCTTGTGTGCCTTGGCATGTTTCATGGGGTTTTAAGAGGTGGAATTTAGTGAAAATTGGTGAAAATGTGTTAAACATATAGAAGAGTGTGTTTAGGGTCTAAACGTCCGGGTACGAATCCCCAAGGACCACCCTAAGGGTCCTTGGAGAGGACCCTTCCATTTGACCCAAAACTGTCAAATTGGACAGTGTGCATCTACGAGCCAAGCGACGAGCCGTTGATTGATCGACGCTCCGTCAATGGCTTCGTAGGTTGAAACTTAGCCAATTCTTCAAAATGTTCCAAAATACCAGTCTCTGACACAAATGACGGTTGCCAGTACGGGCCGTCGTTGTGTCTATGAGGTATAGGTCGGGGTTTCGTGAGTTGGGGGTCAAGTGGATTGTCCAAATTTTAGTTAAGTGAATTAATTAGTTAATTAGTTAGGTGATTAATTAAAGGTTAAGGGGTGGTTATTAAGTTAGTTGAGGGACTATATTAAGACTAAACCTCATTAAACTAACCTAACACATATTTCCCAAACTCAATTCTCTCCACCTTCTATGTACTTTCTCTCTCTATTCAAGACCCCATTGAAGACCAAGATTCAAGGTGCACTAGGGCTTCAAGACTCCGTAATTTCTCCATCAATCTTCAAGGAATCCTAAGGTATGGAAGCTATTGACTCTTGGGATCTCTTTCCCCAAGAGCCTCTTCAAAATTGGTTTCTAAAAGATGTCAAAAACATGGGTTTCATTCCAATTTGGTTTATTGACTTTCAATTGGATTTGATGTTGATTTCCTTTGATTATTATTGATATATTGTGATTGTTTATGGGTTAATTGTTGTAGTTCTTAATCTTTGACCTAGTTCTATGAAATAATTCATGATTGAACCCTTTTCCCTAACCGTAGGTTGTTAATTGAGGTTAATTTGATTAGTGATGATACAATTGACTTGAGTCTTGTATAGATTGCTTTTATATGATGTTATTAAGTGAATTATTGGACGAATATGGTTGGATTGATGGTAAGATATTGAAGGAGGCTTATGAAGGCTATGTGGTAAGACTTTGTGATCTTGAATTCTTTACTTCAATGATGATGGCTTATACTTGATAATGATTTTCAATTGAAGTATTATATGTGATTAGATTAAGAAGATGATGATATGATGAATGTGATAAAATGTCTTGACTATGTGAATTGTGATAGCATGTTAAGGGGATGAAGATACAAGGTTGATTATGAATCATTTGTGTGTCTTAATATGATATGATTAAGATATGTTGATCTCACAAATGAAGGGTTGTTACGAATGGAAATTCTCATGCAATACCTAATGAGATAATGACTCTTAATATACAAGGGGTTACTCTCATATGGCCTATACTAAGATATGATGATTAAGAAAGGCTAACAGACATTTCAAAAAGGGACACTAGCTTAGCACCGAGTGAACTTGACAATGAGAGGTGTTGACTCCCCAATGGAAGGGAGATTCGTCAATGGTCTCATGAGATGAGGACTCCATTGCTAATGGGAATGTAGAGGGTTCAAGACATATCTCATAGTATTTTAACTATGTTTGTCCCCATAGGAAGACTAGCTAGTGTATCCACCTATAAAGCTATGTTCATGTTTTAGTTCTACCTTGGCAAATAGAACACCTTCTTTCGGTGTAGGTTTTCATGACACCGGATTCCATGTTTAGCTCACATGGTCTATTTTCGGTTAAGGCGATTGTTTCCTAAAGTAAAATGAATGAATAAAGCATTGAAATGAACACTAACTAGGGTGACTTAAGGGATTCTACTTAGTGTAGGTAAGGGTATGAAACTCTACTTATACATTGCAGAAGTTGACCTTGAGGGAATTCCTAGGAGGTTGTTCTTATGAACCTATGATATGAATGAAATGTATATGATGACTTTACATGTTGATGATCCTATATGATGTTAGTTTCATTGACGAACATGCTATTGATCTAAGTTGATGTACATAACTATGAATATGCATGATATGAAAATATATGAAATGTTGACATTGCTTATGATTCTTTGTTTGGTTTACTTGATTATGTGAGGTTATGGGGATTCACATAAGCATTGCACTTGTAAGCTTGGGAAGAGGTTGTGAGTAACGGTCTTATATGATGTTAGTTTCATTGATGAACATGTTATTGATCTAAGTTGATGTGCATAATTATGAATATGCATGATATAAAGATATATGAAATGTTGACATTGCTTATGATCCTTTGTTTGGTTTACTTGATTATGTGAGGTTATGGAGATTCACATAAGCATTGCACTTGTAAGCTTGGGAAGGGGTTGTGAGTAAGGGTCTTATATGTTGTGAAGTTATGAACTCTTGTACATGAATTGTTGCTATAATGTTATGTTGGAGTTATTCATGCCTATATGATCTTAATATGATGCTATTCATGTTGATATGTGTCACGACCCGAAAGCACCCCCTAAAAGTTAGGGAAAACCTTCGAATCATGACCGAGCGTACTTGACCCCTTTTGGGGTCTCGTACAAGCCCTCTAACTAGCATTCATAACATAAAGCATGAAAAGTAGTGCGCAATTAAAACTTTTCACGATAATAATAAATAAAGAAGTCTTTTCATAAATACTAGAAAATCTTATCGTCACAAGCCAACTTAAAGACATAACTTAGAATCTTAGGGACACGGCCCTTTACAATAAAGTAAATACATTTTAAGTCTTAATAAAGAAACTAAGAAACATAAAACTATGTCCTCGAATATATGAGGACATACCCAAATCTCGAGAGATAGAATTCCCAAACTTCAACTTCGATCCTCCAAAAGGCTTCCAACCTATACTCATAAGGTATATAAAAGTATGGGGTTAGTACAACAATGTACTAAGTATGGCTTACGCAAAAACATACTAAAAGGGATATTTTAGTAAAAATAACTTTTCATGCAATTTAAATGTAATACTCATGAATCTAGAAACAAACCAACATAAGAATCGACAATCAACACTTTATGGAAACTTTACCAAAATTTAGAGTAATCAAAAGGAACATTTCAATGAACTTACTAAAATTACAATGAAAATTGAATAAAGCATCATAGTGAACATTTTGGATTCTTACAATGGAGACCTTACAGTGAATGGCACGGTCCAAGTCATATGAACTATTTTCCTTTGAAGTTGCCCTAACCCAAGGTTATCCTAAGACTCCCTAAAGGTGAGCTAAGAAGGGATTTTCATTACACCTCCCTTCAAAGCACAACAAAGCGACCCTTAAAACTACCAAGTCTTAGGCTTACTTCGTTGGAAATCAAATCCACGCCCTTGGCTAACATATTCAAAACACTCATGGAAATATAGGTCACACCAAGTGCAATGTGAGAGTAGCATCCCATACTACCACTACCACTTAGTGCCCCTAATGGATTCCATTTACTCAAGTAATCCACAATAATCATCCATAACACTACACCATAGTACTCATTCACACGAATTTCATGAAGGTACTCTTCTCCCATAGTAGGTATAGGTCACACCAAGTGCAATGTGAGAATAGCATCCCATACTACTACTCCCACTTAATGCTCCTACTCGGTAACTAATGAGAAGTGAACACTTCACGACATACATACACAATATCAACAATATACAAGATAATTAGTTTCAAATCAATTCTTTTGTGGCAGTTAGCTTAACCGACAAAGACCATGAGAGCTAGACATGGAATCCCGATATTAACCCCTATCGGATGAGGGATCCTTACTTGCCTAGTGTAAGGTCATGCTTCTTAGCGTTTACATGGCTTTTCCAATAGCTACACCTGTGCGGGCACATAGTTAAGGGATAAGGAGATTGCTACTAAGTAACTCACTCTCTACTAACGAGGAGTACTCATCTCAAGAGGTACTTTGGATTACAACATCTCAACTCACCTTCATATCCTCTCGGTGCTAGGCATAACTCCCCATGGATTTCTCAACATAATAGTCTATCTTAGAAAGCTCACTAGGAATGGAGAGGTTGCTACTAGACACTACATCTCAACTCATGAAATATGTCCACCTCAAGATTTCCCCTTTTTGCTCAACTTGGCATAATACATTATTTAAAGTGTGTGTGTGTGTACATGAGTACCCGTTGCATATAAGCATCATCTCATCATCAACAAGTTCTACACATACCTTAACCTTGATTCATCAAGTTACAGACTCTACATGTTTCTCATAATCATATACTTCATTTAGACATAAACTAGGTCAAACATGAAATCAAGCTACACAAAACACAATAGAAGACCCATATACAATATATATTCATTTAACATATTAGACCTTCAAGATTACCTACTCAACACATACTAAACAACATCAAGTTCATCAATTAGCACCGCCACCCCTAAGATGGATCATAGCACTCAAATAGCAATTCATAATAAGAAATATACAATGAGAACAACTGATAAACAAATCAAACCATCATCACCCATAAGCAATTTATCAACATTTCACCATATTAAGGCCCTTAGGGCAGTAGCTACACCAACATGATATACACAAGAAGACCCAAGTTCATACCCTACTCAAATCATGCTCACATAACCCATTTCAAGCCAAAAGTTTAAGTATGCATAAACAAGAGTTTCATGGAGTTTGGTCATATCCAGGTTGATTGTTTATGTGCAGTAGGTTGAATAGGAGAAGCTTAGGGACAGAGAAAAGTATATTATCAAGAGAGCTAAGATAGGGAATGATTCTGGGCAGCAGAAGAGTAGTGCCAACCAGTCATCCTTCCATCAGAGAAATAAGGATCCTGCCCCATCATTTGTTAGTGAACCTGCACCAAAGAACAAGGATGAGTATTACGGTAAAAGTTCGAGACCTAAACCTGCATATTCACAGGGTAGTGTGGAGAAAAGGGGTAGTAAGCCTCCTCCCTGCGCCAAGTGTGGTAAAAACCACTCCGGTGTTTGTCGTGAGGGCTCCACTGGTTGTTTCAAGTGTGGTCAGACCGGGCATTTCATTAGAGATTGTCCAAATAATAAGCAGGGAAATGGTAGTGGGGGCAATATAGCCCAGTCTTATTTAGTTTCTCCACCAAAAAAAATTGCACCTTAAGGAGCTACTTCCAGAATTGGCAGAGGAATAAACGACTTCTATGATCTCAACAATCGCCAAAAGTATGAGAACTCACCAGATGTTTTCACTGATATGATTCAAGTCTTTCACTTTACTGTTTATGCATTTCTAGAACCAAGAGCAAGTTTATCTTTTGTAACTCCATATGTTGCTATGAACTTTGATATTGTTCCTGAGTAACTTAGTGAACCATTAAGTGTCTCCACACCTGTTGGTGAATCCATTCTAGCCAAAGATTCTATCGTCATTGTTCTATTTCCATCAATCACAAGAGTACCAAGACTTATTTAGTTTAGCTATACATGGTAGACTTCGATGTCATTCTTTGTATGGGTTGGATTCATGCCTATTATAACTCAGTTGATTGTATAACTCGAGTAGTCAAGTTTCAGTTTCCAAATGAGCCAATCTTAGAGTGGAAATGCAGTTCAACAGTGTCTAAGGGTCATTTCATTTCTTACCTTAAGGTGAGGAAGTTAGTTTCTAAGGGGGGTGGCTATCACTTAGTCCGAGTTAATGACTCTAGTGTTGAGATACCTCTTATTCAGTCAGTTTCAGTAGTGAAAGAGTTCCCAGAAGTCTTTCAAGATAATCTTCCCAGAGTCCCTCCTGAGAGAGATAAACTTCGATATAGATCTTCTTCTTGATACTCGTCCTATCTCTATTCTCCCATATAGAATGGCACCAATAGAGTAAAAGAGCTGAAAGAACAGCTGAAAGATCTGTTAGATAAAGGTTTCATTTTACAAGTATCTCACCATGGGGCGCTCCGGTCTTGTTTGTGAGAAAGAAGGATGGTTGCTTATGATATGTATAGATTATCATAAATTGAACAAGGTTACCATTAAGAATAAGTATCCTCTTCCAAGGATTGGTGATCTTTTCAATCAGCTTATGGGTGTTTCCTTTTTTTTCCAAGATTGACCTCACATCAGGCTACCACCAGTTAAAAGTTAGGAAATGTGATATTCCAAAGACAACTTTTAGAACAAGAAATGAAAATTATGAGGCTTTGATCATGTCATTTGGGTCGACCAATGCGCCTGCACTATTCATGGATCTTATGAATAGTGACTTCAAACCTTATTTAGATATGTTTGCCATCGTCTTCTATGATGACATACTAATCTATTCAAGTAATGAAGAAGATCATGCTAGTCACCTCAGAATAGTCCTTTAGACATTGAAAGATAAGGATTTATATGCTAAGTTCTCAAAATGTGAGTCTTGGCTTAAATATGTGGCATTCTTGGGCCACATAGTTTCCAGTTATTGGTTTAGAGTTTATACCCAAAAGATAGAAGCAGTTCAAAGTTGGCCTAAATCTCCACGTCTCCAACTGATATAAGGGGTTCTCATCTATATCGTCTCTTTTTACAAGTTGACTCAGAAAAAATTAAGTTTCAATGGTCTGAATCTTATGAGAAAAGCTTTCAAGAGTTGAAAAAGAGGTTGACTATTTCCCACTCTAGACCTTATAAGAAGGTACTCAAGGTTTTGTGGTGTAATGCATCTATAGTTGATTTGGGTTGTGTGTTAATGCAGAATAGCAAGGTTATAGCTTATGCCTCCATACAGTTGAAGGTTCATGTGTAGAATTATCCAACCCATAACTTAGAGTTGGATGCTGTAGTATTCGCCTTGAAGATATGACGTCACTATTTGTATGATTTTTTTGTGGATGTCATCATAGATCACAAGAGCCGACAATATGTGTTCACTCTGAGAGAGCTTAATCTCAGACAAAGGAGGTGGTTAGAATTTCTCAATGATTATGACATGAGCAATCTTTACCACCCAGGTAAGGATAATTTTGTTGATGATGACTTAAGAAGGTTTTCAATGGGTAGTATCGCCCATCTTGAGGAAGAGAAGGAGGAACGGGCAAAAGAAGTGCATAGACTTGCATGCCTAGGAGTCCGACTAATAAATTCCACAGATATACGAATAGTGGTGACAAATGGGGATGATTTATCATTAGTGTCAGAAGTGAAAGAGAATCAAGGCAAAGATACCATTTTGCTTGAATTGAAGGCCAATGTTCATAATCAAAGAGTATTAGCTTCATAACAAGGGGAAGATAGTATGTTAAGATATCAAGGTAGATTGTGTATACCTATGGTGGATGGAACTCAAGAAAGGATCATGGAGGAAGATCATAGCTCTAGATATTCCATTCATCAGGGTTCCACAAAGATGTACCGCAATTTGAGAAAATATATTAGTGGAATGGTATGAAGAAGGGCATTGTTGTATTTGTTTCCAAGTGCCCAAATTACCATGAAGTTAAAATAAAGCACCAAAGGCCTGCAGGGTTGGCTAAGAATATAGAATTTCCAGAATGGAAGTGGGAGATGACTAATATGGACTTCATCACAGGGTTACCAAGGTCTCACATGTAGCATGATTCAATATGGGTAATTGTCGATAGAATGACAAAATTAGCCAAATTCTTGCCTGTAAAGACCACCCATTCGGCAGAGGATTTTGCAAAGTTATATATTCAAGAAATGGTGAGACTTCATGAAGTCCCAGTTTCGATCATTTCAGATAAAGATGCACAATTTAGGGCATAGTTCTGGAAATCTTTCTAGAGGTCGCAGACAAGCCTACATACGTCATCGTTACTTCATCTAGGTTAATTTTAGCAGAAAATTTGAACTTTTTGTTACTTAACATTCATATAAGACATTCTACTAAACCTCATAAACATTCACAATCAACCATCTAATATTAAAATCATCAAATGAAAGAAATAGTTCAATACTGCATTAAGTGTATACTTGCCAAAATAGCATCAATACAATGTCTGAAATAAAATGAGAAAGAAACGCTAATGGAACATACTCCACTAACTCAAACCTATATCTAAGCTAGAATATAATGGTCAAGCGTCCTCCAAAGCATGAGCGCCTACCAAGTTCGGATGAATGCTCCACGTCCAGATAGCATCAGCGTCGACCTCTAAGCTCTAACGTCCACCTGTGCCTGCACCTAAAAATGTAGAGTTGTATGGGATTAGTACACACTTGTACTAAGTATGGGTATATGCAAGAACACACCAAGGACATGCATGATTAAGAAAAGCTCTTTCCTAACGATATGAATTATGGAAAGTCAAGTCAGTGGACTTGCCAAATTCAGATTAGGAAAGTCATGCCATGAGAGTAACATGCATCATCATACTTATCATTTTGCAAACAGCACATAACATATTACACATATCATATCACATAGTTCATATCATTCTTTCATATGCCATGAGACCTTGGAATCATGGACTTGACATTAGGACTTCCCAAAATGAGGGCTCAACATATGGGACCTCAACTAGGGAGCCTTCTTTAGCAAACACAGAGTCTGCTTCATTCATTCATACGTACTTCATTTTCATTCGTTCGTAAGCTAGTGTAAACACCAGCCATACCTAGGATGTAGTTTAAGACTTTCATCGGGTTCGCTGTGCAATGACCAACAATGACCTAGTGTCATTACTTAAGTCTAGCTCACCTCTTGATTATCATATCCTAACAACTTTGGTATCATTCATTTTATTATGTGCATTACTTGAGGCTGGCCTCATTATTTCTTTGGGAACTTTAACCTTAACCGACATAGATCATGTGAGCATCATTAAATCCAGTGTTTAATCCCCACACCGAAAAGAGGTGGAATCACCAGCCAAAGTGAACCAAAACATGCTAGCGTATATAGGGAAATGAACCCTGCTAGATCCCTATATTGGCATTATAGGTTCAAAGACTAGGAGATATAAGTAGCCCCATACCCGGCATGTCGGACAGTCTCATCTCATGAGATTTACGTGAACCTCCGCCCTTCCCAAAGGAAGGCATCACCACTCATATCTAGCCTATCGGTGCTCAGTATAAAGTTCCATTACATTAAACTCATACATCATGGAAGCTGGCTTCTAGCATGAGGACATCATAGCTCATTAGATGATTTCTCATCTCATCATTAATATTAAGTATGCATTAACTTCAATACTTTCATTAGAGTGTTCATAGAGACTAGTCTCTTCATTAACTTTACACTCTCATAGGTGAGTACGTTTTGGTAACATTTACTTAGGCTCATTTGAGATTGCTCTCATCTTTCACATTAGCCTCTTATCATGTTGTCACCACATTCTTTAACTTTAGCACATTTACTCTTCATAATTACTCACCACTTTACGTGAATGTTCATTTCATCGTATGCCAATGCACTTGGCTCTTTAGTGTGTATCACACTCTTACTTGACCCCTCTAGGGTTTCATTATCTCATCACATAATATCTTAGGTTCACTTACTTTTTAAATGTATGCTAGACTTATGAGTCCACACATACAAGCCATTAGGCTTCATTCATAGTTTGTCTAAGTGATTCATATTTACCCAAGATTATGTGGTACAAGACTTATGCATCTTGTAGGTATGCCAAGATATTAATTTCGATCTTTAGAGGCAGCATTCATTAAATATTTGTTTACGTATGACTTATGTGTCAATACGGAATTGGGCAAGGGAACCCGATTTCGAATCCCTTGGGCAACACTAAATCTTATATTAAACTTGGTGATTGCATTTTTCAGATTTGGGGGACCCTAGTTCGATCCCCATCAGCCCCATAATATTTCCTTTTTTTTTCTCCTCTATTTTTCGTCCAAGGCATGGAGGTTGTGGGATCAATCCCCCACAAGCTCATTCGTTTTCTCTTAATTTATCTTTTAACTTTCTCACTTATCCAAGAGGTTGTGGGTTCAATCCCCATTCACCTCATTTTAGACACGTCAGGCAGGAGCGCAGGGCGAGCTCTATTTCCTTTATTTTCCTCCTAATTCTCTCATCTATTCAAAAGGTTGTGGGTTCAATCCTCACTCTCCATATTTATTTTTCTCCTTTATTTTTCTCCTAACTCTCTCATCCATTCAAGAGGTTGGGGGTTCAATCCCCACTCTCCACATTTATTTTTCCTCTTTATTTTCTCCTAACTCTCTCATCCATTCAAGAGGTTGGGGGTTCAATCCCCACTCTCCACATTTATTTTTCTCCTTTATTTTTCTCCTAACTCTCTCAACCATTCAAGAGGTTGGGGGTTCAATCCCCACTCTCCAATTTATTTTTCTCCTTTATTTTTCTCCTAACTCTCTCATCCATTCAAGAGGTTGGGGGTTCAATCCCCACTCTCCACATTTATTTTTCCTTTCATTTTTTTCATGAAATTTTTATATAATTTACATTTGGTGAGGTCTTGGTTCCATTCCCAACGACCTCATAATTTAAAAAAAAATTAAAACATAGTCATTTTTCTCACCTCTTGGCCGAGAGTTCAAATTTCCAGTCCCTCCCAATCCATTTTTCTCTCATTCTTTTGTTGACTTTTTTGTAGCATTTTGAGTAACATTCAGTCAGCCACCTTAACCTTTTATGAACATCACGTTTTCAGCATTTTTACACACGCAAAACACAACATTTAACATATAAACTTCAGGCAGCAAACATAGTCAAATTTTTCAGCACACACATGCTCAAAATAGTCCACTTAATACACTTTTCCGGAATATATTTTTCATTCTTTACATGATTTCCTACCACACATTCAACACATAATCACAACCAGACCTAACATTATCTACCAGAAGACATACCAACGCATGCTTTGAATCGTTCAAAGGAGCTAATGACAGGGGCATGCAACGGGAACAACCTTAGTCTTTCAATCGCGATTTAAACTGAACCTTAAGGGTATATTGGGAAAGGGACCAAGAGTGAAGAAAACCCATACCTTAATGTCGTTCAAAACCTGTTTAAATGCTGTCAATTTACCACGAAACCAAGCCTCACCACCGAAACTTCAAGAAAAATCCCGTCAAGAACTTGTTGTTGATTTTCGTTTTTAGCTTAGTTTTTCGTTTGAGTTTTTGTGTGTAAGTTCTTCAAGTGTGAAGAACTTTGTTTTTTTCTGATTTTTCTCTTTTACTGATGATGAGAACGTGAAAGAGATGGTGGTGGGTTTTAGACGTGAAAGAGAGAGAGATGTGAGGTAGTGTTCTCTTAGAACTAGGATTTTTAGGCAAGACTTAGTCAAATAAAATATCTTAATTAATAAATAATAGTTAATAATAAAAATCTGATTTTCCTTTTTCATAAATCAGCTATTAAATATTAATTAATTAAATTAATTCACAAAATTAAATAATCAAATTAAATCATTGCTCTCACCTAGGTTCGAACCCGGGTGGAGCAAGATTTTGCTCAAAGGCCAATTTCGGCCCTTTCTCACCAAAATGCCCCTCCACCATATTAATTAAATAATTAATTAAATATTTAGGGTAATTACGAAACTACCCTTAGCCTGGAAAAAGACCATTTTACCCCTAGACCTTCCAAACTTAAGATTTCCCCTTTTTAAGTCCGGTAAAGACTCATCCGGGTAAATCTTCATATTCGGGCTCCCTACATGGCTGGACCCAACCTTTCCTAGCTCAACTAACTCACCAAGTTAGTTGGATTGGCTGTTACAGAGGTTCAGAGGTCTGGTTCTACGCGCATCAATCCGTGTGAACCCGGTCTAATCGTAGGCATTCTAGACACATTAAGCATTACTTAGCATATCCATTTTTAGGGTTGTTACATACAGAATCTCATTTCTATCTTGGATCCCTACAATCATAGATCATAGATAACTTGCCTCATCCTAGATCACACTCACTAATTTAGGTGCTCGACATCAATGAAATGGGACATAACATTATACATGATCACCTCTATCTTTTAAGTAAGACGAGCACCACAAATAATCTGATTTGCATGAATACTTTAATTACTACATTTTTTCGCATTAACTTATATATTTTCTGATTCGTTATCTCTACCCAAAAAGGGGCAAATAACAAAACCCATATTGTTATGACCCATTCCATTAATATCGAGCATCTAAAATCTGCAAATGGTGTGCTCCAGGACTGGTTAAGTGATCTCCGATCAAAGCATGAAAGACTCCAAGCAGACAATTAAATTTTGTACTTTACTAAATCTTCCCTAGACCAACAACTCCAAGATATTCAATGAGTAAAAGGAGAACGAAGTCGTATTTTAAGAAGTTATACCGTGAACTTTAAATAGTCTGTAAAAATGTCCTTTTTTTAAAGTCAAATATATTGTATCTCAACATATAAAATTCTTGTAAAGGGAAAAGTTATTAACATTTAATTCTATAGATGGTATAAATTTACAGATCTAGATTACTTTAGAGATAGATCTGTTAAAATTTGGGATGTCATACAGTCTAAAAATTTGGGTTTTTATCACTTACAAACTTTAGTCACTTCTAAAGATAACCTCGATGACAAGTGTAAAAAGAATAAGGAGTAATAAATCAATTTTAAAGATTATAGGTATATTTTTATCAAATTCTTAAATATTTTCAGCAAATCTAGCTATTAATCATGCAGGCATGCAAGAATACAGAAATTTTACACACCAATAATCGAAAAACACATCATTAATATTGACCAAGAACTAATTCCAAACATGAGTATAAAAAACTAAGTATAATAAGCCACATGAGGATCCAAAAACTAGGATATAAATAAGAAAGGAAGAAGAGAATCATACATATATATATCAGATTATGACCTTAGAAGGGGGTTACTAGAATTGCTTTAACAAAATAAAATTGCTAATCTATATTAGCAAGCGAAAATTTTTCGGGGTACAACATCATCTTTAGCATTCAATCATGGAGGTAAAAACATAAACTAATTAAGTCGAATTGTGCATGAAGAAAAAAATAAGCTCACATAGTATAAACATGGGTCAGATATAAATGGAGTACGAGGAATAAGCAAAAAGGAGGAAGACGAACTTATGGTGGCATTGCAAACTCCTGATGGCTACCTCTATCAACTCCAAGCATCGTTGGAAAACCCATTACCTCCTAATCAAAGGCAGAGGAAGGTAAAATGACACGTAACGACAAAAATAGAACAATTACCTATGAACTTGTATGAGTTGTAGAAAACACAGGAGATGTACAAGACATAAATAGATCCACAAAAGTAGCCGGCGAAGTGTAGCTTCCAGCGTCTTTTAGGAGGAAACGTCTCGAGGGCAAGAATGAAAAGGAAAATGTGAAAGAGGTGGATGTTGTTAGGTTATATTTCCTATTATACTTAGAGGGTTCGTTGTGGGCTGGGGTTATTTTTTTCAGATTTTTTTCGTTTATATTTAATTTTGGGAAATTGGATAGACAGATATGTAGATGTATTTACATTGTATAAAATGGCCCAACATGCCACAAAAATTTGAAGAGTAAAGAGTGTTCTTCAACACCCACATATATGTAGGAAAATCAAAAAAATAAAATGAATATAATATGAATAAAAATGACTTTATTAATCCAGGAAAAAATATATATAGTTATAGAAGATTAGTCAATGAATTACATTAATATATTTCAAATCTAGTAAAATAGTTATAGTAGATAACTCTACGAAATATTTCAAACCAAGTATAATAGTTGTAGAAGACAAGTCAACAAAATATTTAATATCAAGCAGAATATGCACTGTAATTGAAATAATTTTTTAATGCTATTAATTAGCATTTCTGTGGGTTATAATATAGGAAACAAATTCAAATATGTCATTGTACATTTAAAAGACTCATCTATATTGTCTTTTAAAAGTTAAGCTAATATCTGCTATTGTCGTTCAACAAATTGTCCATTATGCCATTATATATATATATATATATATATGTTTTTTGCATTTTAATTCTTATTAGAAGTCCATGTCACCAAATCCAAATATTCCCATCTTTTACCCATTTTAAACTAATACCAGGGTTACGTTAGTCAAATGGGTAAAAGCATGGCCAATTTTAATTGGGTGATGCGGACCTCCAATAAGAGGGCATGTGGAAAAATGGTTTTGCAAAACACCTACTTTCCATTAAAAAATAATGACATAAATGACACTTTATTGAATGATAATGGCATGGATGAATCGAACTTTTAACCGAGAACATAGATGAGCATTCCCGAAATTTTATATCCTATTTTACCCAGCATCAAAAGTTTAGATTTTAGCACATAGAGTCAAGGTTATAGCATATAACCTATTTGGGTATAGGGGAAAGTGACGAACAGAATCAAATGTAATTAGGTGAACACAATAAGAGTGTACTATTTTGAGGTTGTATTGTAAGTGTAATACATCATATGCCATGTCTTCATGTTGCGTAGTTTAAATTTCTAGGGTTGAATTGAAAACAGATCACCAGCCACACCTTTTTAATTCAATGCTTTTAGAATTACGACATCACAAAAATGAGAAGGAATTTCATCAAGATGCTTACACTTGGTTAAAATAAAAAATTCAAGCTTAAGAAAAGAATTGTCAGACAAAAACAACTACGAAATGTTGATTTTGTTAATATTTAAGTATTTGAGTCCAGGAAACTCTGAACCATTCATTTCCCATTAAATCCCAATGAAGGTTCTCGAAATAAACGTTAATATTTCTAAGAAATTCTAGAACAAAAGAATTATAAGACCCATATGGCGTGAGCCAGCGACCACAATCGTGAAGTGTAAAAATGTTAAGACATGCAATCTCGATGAGAGGGATTGCGACCCCGATAAGTCATGGTCATTTAAAAGATTAGAATCTTTAATTTATGTATAAAATTCCCTTTTCCTAAAACCCATACTTATCAAGAACTAAGTCCTAGCCTGCATCATTTTGTTCAAAACCCCTATTCTCAATCCCCGAGTGCATTGCTTTTGCATCTGAGCAATTATGCCCAGGTTGATTTGGTATGATCATTCACTATATTTAAAGAATAGGTGTAACTGTCATTAGTGGGTATGTTATAAGGTCCTAGAAAGTCAATATGCAGTAGCTCAAACATTCTATCAGATGTGATGGTGCTTTCTGGGAAGGGCATTCTTGTTTGTCTTTCCATAGGGAATATGAAAAAAGTGAAAGGTTGTTTGGTGGAATATTTGAGAGGTATAGTGTATATTCTCCTCAGCTTCACAAAAGTTTACATGCCCTAGTCTAGCATGCCACAAGAGTTCAGCATCATAATCATGAGATGGAGGGATAAAATTAGAAATAGAAGTGTTAACACTAATCAAAAAAGGATCAGTAGAACAAGATTCTTTCTTTGATAACTTAAATTTATTAAAATGGATGATGGTGTAGCTATAAATTTATTTTCAACTAAAAATTTTCACAATTGAGTAAAGAAGAAGTAGGATAACATGTTCAAGAGTAGCAAGTAGTATGGGCGGAACTAGTGTGTTGATAATAGATATAATAGTTTTAACACTTGGTGCAAGAAAATAAAATTCATTCCTGGCTCTGCCAAGCTCCAAAAGGCTCTTCAAAGAAAGTCCCTGCAATGAACAAGAAGAATTGTTAAAACTAATTGTTTATTTGTGTCATGACCCCCAAAATGAACAAGGATAAACTAGGGCCTCACATGAGTTGTATGAGATAATAACTTGTTAATAAGGTGAGAAACAACTTGTAATATTTGGTTTGAAGAGGTTTGATATCAAACGTCAAAGGACGACCAAGACATCCGGACACTAGTATTTTGTGTGCTAGTGTGTCCTAGTATGTTTTCATTGTTTTAAAGTGTTGTTTGGAGTCCAAAATGATAGAAGGGGACCCTAGTATCTAGATGGTCATGTTTAGGTTCAACTTCGGGGTACGACTCCCCAAGGACCACTCTAAGGGTCCTTGATGAGGACCCAAGCGTTGGCCAAAAGCTATCAAGATAGCTTGACAAACGACCCCATGTGATGCCCCGTTGAAAGAGTGACGGACCGTAGGTGGAGGGCGTGGATCCACACTTGGTCGTGGGAGCTTAGACCCCATTTTAGAAAGCCTCAGTCAAGAACCACGGAGCTGCAGGACGGTGGCATCAAACCACCTACGACCTGTAGGTGTGGTCGTGAGCCACTACCTGCAATCTGTCCAATATTCGGCCAAGTAAGAGGTTAATTGGTAAATTCACCCCACGTTCTAATTAAAGGGTGGACAGTTATTTTACCTATTTTAGGGTACTTTAATTTAGTTAAAACACCTAAACCTAGAATTAGAATTCATTCTTCAAATTAAACCCTTCCCTCCCAAATTAGATTCTCTCTAGAACTCCATCGGAGACAAAGCTCAAGATCAACTTAGGAGATGAATTTCCAACCAATTTCTTCTTAAATTTTAGTGGGTCTTCAACCAATAAGGTATGCTAACTCTTGATCCTTGGATAACCTTTCATTCAAGGAGTTCTATCAATGATTTTCCAAAGAGTTTCTATGATCAAATTGCACAATTTCCAATCTAAACATGGGTTCATTTTCAAATGGTTTTAAAATACATTATAATGATTAATTATTTTTTAATCAAGGTATTAAAATGATTTTCAATGTAATTCCTTGAAAAACCCATGATTTTCCTAATCTCTCAATTTAGCCTATGTTAATGGAATTATTCTTAGATGGTGATGTATTATTCAATGCTATTACTATATTTATCTATTGATTATTAATTGTTGAGGATTTACCTATGATTGATCATGTCTTGGAGAATCGGTGAGTAAACCTAACTTCTAGTCTATAATATTGGAATTGATGTTGTATGGTTTGGTCCACTTATGGTGGCAGTGTTTTACTTCTTTTCTATATACACATGTTGTGATCATGGCATTAAGGGAATTAGATGTAGAGTGAATTATTCTTATGATGATCTTGATTATGATAGTGTACCATATGAAGGTTATGTGTGTAGTCCTCAATGTTAGTGCATGATTTAAGTGTATGGATAATGTGAGTATAATGGTGAATGATAATGTTAGGGATAAGGTGTAGTCTACATGAGTGATTATGTTAAGTACTATTGTTGAATCACCCCTACCTATATGACCCTACATGAATGTGTGATCCTTTACATGTTAGAAGTTGTCTATTCAATGTTGAATGTGCCCTTGTCTCCCATGATGAAATGTGCTTGTGTGGTTTATAGTCCCTAAATTATCTATATGTGTGTTTTTCATGACTTGGGAATATTGTAAATATGTTGTGATCCTTTGAAGGGTAGTTTCCTCATTAAGAATGGTGTTGCTATTATGTGATCATGATGACCAATATGTACACACACACACCATGTATAACTATGAGTATGATATGTTTATGGTCTCAATTGAAAGGATATTCACATATGCACCTTTATATCTTATTATTCATGAAAAGTATATGACTAATTAAGTATGAACTTTTGTTGTCTAAAGGTGTTTATGTGAAAGTCTTTCTCATATATGTACACACACACGAAGGTATGAATGAAAGATGTTTATCATAATCTAGTGAACGAGAGTCTGTTGAAAGGTTTCCTCAATTGAACTCTTAACTAGAGTATGTTATGGATGTTATGAATATGTGAAAGGACATTCTCACACGATGTTTGTTTTGATGACGGGACATTCTAATCATATAACCTATGAGTTATGTACATGTTATATAAGGAGTTAATCCCTTAAGGCCTATTATGAACAAATGTGTGATAAAGACTTAAAGGCTCTTTAAAAAGGGAATTTAGCTTAGCATCGAGTGAACTTGACAATGAGAGAAATCTCTTCACGAGGAAGCTTCCCCGATGTTCTCATGCGGTGGAAACTACTATGTGAATTAGCATGTAGAGGGTTTCTAGTAACAACCTCCTAGTTCCTTATCTATGTACCACCATAGGAACCTTATCTAGTGGATCCACCTAGATGCTATATGATGTTGATCCTTGGCAAGTAGGATGCCCTTCTTTCGGTGTGAGGGGTAGACTCCAGATTCTATGTTTAGCTCACGTGGTCTATGTCGTGTATGGTGAAGTTTCCCTTATGTAAAATGAACAAATAGAAGTAAGAAGATGAATACTAACTAAGACTACCTAATAAATGTTACTTAGTGTAGGTAAGGGAATTGGACTTAACCTATACATTGCATAAGTAGGCCTTGAACGGAATTCTAGGGTGAGTTCTTTAGGTATATGTATGTATATATATATTTTATAAATTGCATTATTGTGTTAACATACTTGTTATATCTAATATGCATGATGTCAGTCTCATTTTATATGCATGATGATGGTGTAGCTTAGTATAAGTGTTGTTGACTATACTTGTCATGATGATGTATGAAGTAAGGAGAAATGCTTGTGATCTCCTTGTTGGTTTACTTGGTATATGTGAGGTTATGGGGTTTCACATATATATTGCACTAGTAGACTTAGATTAGGGTTATTAGTAAGGTCTTGTGATGTAATAAATGAATGATCTCTTATATGAGGTCTATAAAGTATGTAGGTCTTATGTCTAAGGTTAAATGAATATGTTGCGATTTATTGAAGGTGATGTACCTAGTCTAGGTTGACTTCGTAGGAACACTTTGTGTGAATTGTATTACGGGTTGCTACTTGCACATTGCACTAGTGTTAGTTGAGGTTGTCTTAGTTGATGGTTCTTATGCGAAGGTTATGTTTCATGATATGTTATGTCCTTATGAATATATGTGCTCGAATTGATAAAGGTTGCATGAATATTCACCCTTGGTGACCTTAAGGTGATGTTTTTGTATGAGTGGTAGAATGGGACAATATTTATGCATTGCACAGCATATTACTTAAGGGTTGCTTTAGCTAAAGGTGTTAAGGTAAAGTGGAAAGGTAATGTATTGGATATACTGAATGTGTCTTAAAATGTGATAAATGACTTTATATGTTGTTGTGAATTGTATTCCATGCCTAACATAATGTATGCGAACTATATTGTGCTTATTATATTAAATGCTTATGATGTTTCTCTAAAATTACATTATGCATGGTTTCTAATTAAATGTGCTATTTAAAACATGTTTTTCATGGTTATATATACTTAGTGCATTCTTGTACTGATACCATTTTTCTTCATCTTTTTACATCAAGTGTACGTGTTGATGGCTAAAGTATTTTTCCTAGAATGAAGAGCTTGGATTACTATTCCCAAGTTCGAGTGTTTCCTTAATGATTCAAGGATCTTTCTGTTAAAAGTTTACGTAAGTTCATGTAATAATATAGAAATGTTCTTTTGTATTGAAAGGGTCGTGTCCCTGTTATATGAGTCATGTCTAAGATGGCAAGACGAGACTTAGTGTCCTAACGATGTACTAATGGTTTTTAAATGAAATGACTTTTAGTCTTGTGTTATGTTATGAAAAATTTTAATTCCGCACTAATTTTATGACAACGTGATGAATGAATGCTAAGGGCTTGTATAAGACCTCTAAGACGTCAAGTACGTCGTGTTTTTTTAGGGGGTACTTTTTGGTCGTGACAAACTTGGTATGAGAGCATGAGGTTATAAAAATGGTTTTAGTGTCCAAAGTCTTATAATACCACGTCTAGTAGAGTCTTGTTCATCGGTGTGAGTCGCGACACATTATGAGCGAGAAGCTATATGACGATAGAAGTTTCACTTTCTTCATTTCTCTTGTGTTTGCCACAGAGCTTCCTCTTATTGATCTCTTTTATGTCCCTTGTCCGGTGGTCTTCTAGGTGTGATTGCTTTGAAAAGGGTGATATCTCAAGGCTTGAGGGAGAAATGATTTTTTTATTCTTATTATGGTTTTGTGTCTAGATGAGTATATNTGTCCCTGTTATATGAGTCATGTCTAAGATGGCAAGACGAGACTTAGTGTCCTAACGATGTACTAATGGTTTTTAAAATGAAATGACTTTTAGTCTTGTGTTATGTTATGAAAAAATTTTAATTCCGCACTAATTTTATGACAACGTGATGAATGAATGCTAAGGGCTTGTATAAGACCTCTAAGACGTCAAGTACGTCGTGTTTTTTTAGGGGTACTTTTTGGTCGTGACAAACTTGGTATGAGAGCATGAGGTTATAAAAATGGTTTTAGAGTGTCCAAAGTCTTATAATACCACGTCTAGTAGAGTCTTGTTCATCGGTGTGAGTCGCGACACATCTATGAGCGAGAAGCTATATGACGATAGAAGTTTCACTTTCTTCATTTCTCTTGTGTTTGCCACAGAGCTTCACTCTATATGATCTCTTTTATGTCCCTTGTCCGGTGGTTTCTAGGTGTGATTGCTTGAAAAGGGTGATATCTCAAGGCTTGAGGGAGAAAAACATGATTTTTTATTCTTATTATGGTTTTGTGTCTAGATGAGTATATGTGAAGGTGGATTTGAAAGGTAGTATATGTGAAGGTGGTTGAAAGGTATTGTTGTGATCCAATTCTGGCTATATGTGACCTATGAGATTTGAGTTATTATATTATGAAGTTTTGTTGTGATGTATTTCTAGCATGATAAGAGTTGTTATGGTTGAATGAAGTCCTTTTTGCAATGATGGGTTACTTTATGGTTATACGCAATGATAGTAGAAAGTTATGGTATAGACATGAGGAGTTCTAAAGGAATGTGATATATATATATATATATATATATATATATATATATATATATATATATATATATACATATATATATATTGGACATATTGGAGGAGTTCAAATTTGCCTTTTTATATGAGTGATACTTCATAGTTGTCCTTGTGTTGTTTTGGAGTTCTTGTGTAGGCTTACTCCTAAGAAGGGAAGGTAGTGTGTTTATCTTGTAAGGTAATTGTGAACCACGCTAGTTAATGGGAGAATCCGTATAACTAATTGATTTGTTCTTGTATGAACCTATCCTAAGAATAGGAAAAGGGAAGAAGGGATTTTCTTCCATAAGTTGGGATTATGTTTTTTTCTATGGTTGACTTGGAGGGTAGCATGTACCCCTTAGTTCATAGAGAGAAGAAGAGGATTGATGTTGACCAACTTTAAATAGGTTAGTTGTCTTTTAAGATTGATCTTAAGTTTGGCCATTTGAGAAGAGTGCTTAGATTGTACCTAGGCATGGTTGGTTGGAAGATTCCACCAAAAAGTGATGATGAGGCGTGAAATGGTCTAGAAGTTATCTTGATCTAATATTGGAAGAAAAGAAAGAGGCTTCTATGGCCAAATCTCTTCTAAATTCCCCTAACAATTTACACAGAGAGGATGATTACCCTAAGTCTCTAGAAAAGTGGTAGTGGATTTTAAGAGTCCTAACATGTGTTTTATGCTTTGATAGAATCGGGAATTTCTATAGTCCTAAGTTAGAGGGATATTCCTAAAGGCTATAGCTGAACTACCTAAAGTGATGAACCTTGTAAGATTAAATCCGGAACTACTTACCTTTTTATGACTTGGTAGTAGAATTTGATGATATTATAGAGTTACCCTTGGTATTCATGAGTAGTTAAGGCCTCATGTGGTCTGATAGTATGACCCAACTTGAATTCTTATGAGTTTCCTTTAGGTGATGGACTTGGAGAAATAATGGTGCTTGAGTGATATCTATTGATGTTGAATTGATAAACTCCTTTTTATGAGGGTAGGAGTGAAATCCTCAATGATGTATAATCATATTATGTGAGGAGTATGGAGGTTTAATCTTGACTTGCATCGACCTTGGTATTAAAGGGCATTATGTGATGAAGATTTTACTAAACTCAAGCCAAGTGGAGGATAATATGCCTAGATGGTAAGGTTTTGAGTTCCCTTAATGTTCCTAAATTGAGCTTCCTTGAACTTCTCCATGTTGAGAATCACTTTGAGTTATGGATATGAAGTGGAGTGACTTACTCATTTTAAGATTACTTGAAATCCTCACCTAATGGAGTGTAGTGAAAATTTAGTGAGAAATGGTTCCTTCTTTAGAGTCTAATGAGGTGATGTTTAAAAGGTAATGCATAAACTTGATCCCAAGAGAGGGATGTGGTTCTTGATTAGAAGGGTTGGTAAAGTATAATTCTCTTTGATGAAATGAGTTGCTCTTTAATGGGCTTACCCTAAGTGGGGGATGATGAGTTGAGTAGTAAGGTTGTTGATATCCCTATATGTTCCTTCTATTCTTATTCAAGCTTGAAACCAAAGAGTTCCTAGTAGCTTTGTCATGTTTTGGGGTCTTACATATGAGTATGAGTTGCATGTTCTCCATATGTCATGCATGTCCTAGATGACATTATGTTATGCCTATTTTGAAGGATTCTTATTACATAAAAAAGGGATTTATGATATATTATATGTTTCTTAGGTTGTGTTGCATCTTAATATGGTAAATGCGAATTTGACTTTATGAGATGGTTTAATGAACATGCTTGATGTCACTTTTGATGTGAGGGTATTTTGTCCCCACATTGAGATGTTGAGCTTTCTTTAAATGAGAGAAGATAAATTTCCTTTTATGATAAGTAATTTTGTGATTTGGGAAGTGTTAATATAGGCTCACTCTTGAGAAGTGATGGTGTATCTAGCCAATATTATTGATGTGTGCCTATGAATTATAAGAAATTCCCTAAATTTTGCATGTTCATGATAACTAGTGTTATGCAAGAATCAAAGTTTTGTAAAATAACTTCCCAATGCTGTGATATGTTTGGTGTGATCTACCATTTTGAGTTCATGAGGAAGGTAATATTAGCATGCTTTGGTTAGAATGGGAAAATTTCTCTTTAAATGAACTGACCTTTGTGGAAGGCTTGTATATGAACTTCATGATGACATGTTAGTATATTAAGTAGAAGGTAATTCCTCTTTGAACATAACTAAACATGGTGATGCTATGTATGTCCTTGATGGTATTATGTCGAAATGATAAAGTTTGTAATTCATCTACATTACTCTTGATTTATGTGCATTTAGTATGAGTTACTTATTGCCTCGTGAGTTATAATATTGAAATGCCTATCTGTTATTTAAAAGGTTATTCCATATTAGACCATTTGATAAGATGAAAGTAAAGGTCATGTCATGATTAGGAGAAGGTAGTTCCTCCTATTAACATGAGAAATACTTATGATTTAATCAATTAAGAGTGGGTGGATGAAGTCTCTACTTGCCTATGTTGCATTAGGTGCATAATGATATGAAGTTGGTGTTCCTTTTAAGTTTGGTGCATTGACTATTATGTTGTATTATGTTGTGTATTGTGAGCTGCTAATTGGGTAATTGAGTCCTTGAAAGTGATGAAGGTGTTTTAAGTGTCACTCGAAGACGAATGTCCCCAAGTGCGGGATAATGTTATAATCCCCAAAATGAAGTAGGATAAACTAGAGCCTCACATGAGTTTTATGAGTTAATAACTTTTTAATTAGGTGATAAAAAAACTTGTAATAGTTGGTTTGAAAATGTTTGAGGTCAAACGTCAAAGGACGACCAAGAAGTTTGGACACTAGTCTTTTGTGTGTTAGTGTGTCCTAGTATGTTTGGCTTGTTTTGAAGTGTTGTTTGGATTCTAAAATGATAATAGGGGACCCTAGTATCTAGATGGTCATGTTTAGGGTCAAAACGTCTGGGTACGACTCCCGAAGGACCACCCTATGGGTCCTTGAAGAGGACCTAAGCGTTGGCCAAAAGCTGACAAAATATCTTGACCAACGATCCCATCTGACGACCCATTGAAAAAGTGATGGCCCGTATGTGGGGATCGTGGATCGACACTTAGTCAAAGGATCATAGACCCCATATAAGGGAGCCTCAGTCAAGAATCACGGAGTTGCAGGACGGTGGCATCAAACCACCTACGGCCCGTAGGTGGTGGTCGTGAGCCACCACCTGCAATCTCTCCAATTGTTCGGCCAACTAAGGTCACCCCACATTCTAATTAAAGGGTGGACTGTTATTTATCAATTTTAGGGTACTTTAAGTTAGTTAAAACACCTAAACCTAGAATTAGAATTCATTCATCAAATTAAACCCTTCCTTCCCAAATTAGATTCTCTCTGGAACTCAATTGGAGACCAAGCTCAAGATCAACTCAGAGATAAATTTACAACTGATTTTTTCTACAACTTTAGTTTTTCTTCATACAATAAGGCATGGTAACTCTTGATCCTTGTATAACCTTTCATTCAAGGAGTTCTATCAATGATTTTCCAAAGAGCTTCTATGATCAAATTTCTCAATTTTCAACCTAAATATGGATTCATTTTCAAATAGTTTTAAAATACATTATAATGATTAATTATTTTTTAATCAAGGTATTAAAATGATTTTCAATGTAATTCCTTGAAAAACCCATGATCTCCCTAATCTCTCAATTTAGCCTATAAAGTGGGTTTTGTGATCTTGATTGGATGTTAATGGAATTATGCTTAGATGGTGATGTATTATTGAATGCTATTACTATATTTATCTATTGATTATTAATTGTTGAGGATTTACTTATGATTGATCATGTCTTGGAGAATCGGTGAGTAAACCTAACTTCATGTCTATAATATTGGAATTGATGTTGTATGGTTTGGTCCACTTATGGTGGCGGTGTTTACTTCTTGTCTATCTACACATGTTGTAATTATGGCCGTGAGGGCATTATATGTGGAGTGAATTGTTATTATGATGATTATTAGTGTGACCGTGTGCCATGAAAGTTATGTGTGTAGTCCTCAATGTTAGTGGAATGATGAAGGTGTATGGATAATGTGAAGTATAATGGTGAATGATAATGTTAGGGATAAGGTGTGGTCTACATGAGTGATTATGTTAAGTACTATTGTGGAATGACCCCTACCTATATGACCCAACAGGAATGTGTGATGATTTACATGTTAAGAGTTGTCTATTCAATGTTGAATGTGCTCTTGTATCCCATAATGAAATGTGGGTGTGTGGTCTATAGTCCCTAAGTGCTCTATATATGAGTTATTCATGACTTGGGAATATTGTAAACATGTTGTGATCCTTTGAAGGGTGATTTCCACAATAACAATGTTGTTGCCATTTTGTGATCACGATGTTCAATATGTACACACACGCACACCATGCTTAACTATGACTATAATATGTTTATGGTGTCAATTGAAAGGATAATTCTCATATGCACCTTCATTTCTTATTATTCATGAAAAGTATATGACTAATTAAGTGTGAACATGTGTTGTCTAAATGTGTTTATGTGAAAGAATTTCTCATATGTACTCACACGAAGGTATGAATGAAAGATGTTAATGATAATCTAGTGAATGAGAGTCTCTTGAAAGGTTTCCTCAATTGTATTTTAAACTAGCATGGATGTTATGATTATGTGAAAAAACATTCTCACATGATGTTGGTTTTGACGAAAGGACATTCTCATCATACCTATGAGTTATGTACATGTTATATAAGTGGTTAATCCCCTAAGGCTTATCTTATTAACTAATGTCTAATAAGACATAAAGGCTCTTTAAAAAGGGAATTTAGCTTAGCAACTAGTGAACTTGACAATGAGAGGGGTCTCTTCACGAGGAAGCTTTATATGATGTTCTCATCAGGTGGAAACTACGATGTTAATTAGCATAAAGAGGGTTTATAGTAACAACCTCCTAGTTCTTTAACTATGTGCCCCCATAGGAACCTTAGCTAGTGGATCCACCTAGATGCTATAAGATGTTGATGTCCTACATTGGCAAGTAGGATGCCCTCCTTTCGGTGTGAGGGTTTGTCACCGGATTCCATGTTTAGCTCACATGGTTTATGTCGGTTATGGAGAAGTTTCCCGTATGTAAAATGAACAAATGGAAGTAAGAAGATAAACACTAACTAGGACTACCTAAGAGATGTTACTTAGTGTAGGTAAGGGAATGGTAGTTTACCATGCATTTCACAAGTAGGTCATTCTAGGGTGACTTCTTTATATATATATATATATATATATATATATATATATATATATATATATATGTATATATTATAAATTGCATTATGGTGTTAACATACTTGTTATAACTAATATGCATGATGTTAGTCTCATTTAATATACATGATGATAGTCTCACTTAGTATGAATGTTGTTGACTATACTTGTCATGATGATGTATGGAGTAAAAGGATATACTTTTGATCTCCTCGTTGGTTTAATTGGTATGTGAGGTTATGGGGCTTCACATATACATTGCACTAGTATACTTAGATTGGGGTTATGAGTAAGGTCTTGTGATGTAATAAATGAATGAGTTCTTATATGAGGTCTATGAAGTATGTGGGTCTTATGTCTAAGATTAAATAAATATGTTGTGCCTTATTGAAGGTGATGTGCCTAGTCTAGGGTGACTTCATAGGAACACTTGGTGTGAATAGTATTATGGGATTCTACTTGCACATTGCACTAGTGTGACTTGGGGTTGTCTTAGGTGATTGTTGTTATGTGAAGGTTATATTTCATGATATGTTATGTCCTTATGAATGTATGTGCTTGAATTGATGAAGGTTTTCTGAATGTTCAGCCTTGGTGACCTTAAGGTAATGCTTTGGTATGAATGGTGGAATGCGACACTATTCATGCATTGCACTAAGTATTACTTAAGGGTTGCTTTAGGTAAAGGAGTTAAGGTAAAATGTAAAAGTACTGTATTGAAGATATTGAATGTGTCTTAAATGTGATAAATGGTTTTATGTGTTGTTGTGAATGGTATTCCATGCCTAATATAATGTATGTGAACTATATTGTGCTTATTGTATCAAATGCTTATGAAGTTTCTCTAAAATGACATGATGCATGGTTTCTTAATAAATGTCCGCTTTAAAGCATATTTTTGAATGGTTATCATACTTAGTGCATTCTTGTACTACAACCATTCTTCTTCATCTTTTTACACCAAGTGTAGTGGTGATGGCTAAAGAACAATTCCTAGAATGAAGAGCTTGGATTACTATTCCGAAGTTCGGGTGTGTCCTTAATGATTCAAGGACCTTCATGCTAAGAGTTTCCTCAAGTTCATGTAATAGTATAGAAATGTTCTCTTGTATTGAAATGGTCGTGTCCCTATTATATTAAAGTCATGTCTAGTATAGAAATACGAGACTTAGTGTCCTAACTATGTGCTAATAGTTTTTAAATGAAATGACTTTTAGTCTTGTGTTATATTATGAAAAAGTTTTAATTCCGCACTAATTTTATGAAGATGTGATGAATGAATGTTTAGGGATTGTATAAGCCCTCTGAGAGGTCAAGTACACCATGTTGCTTCTAGGGGTACTTCCCGGTCGTGACACTTTCAGTTGTACTTCTAATCAATGGACAAATAATAAATTGAATTTGAGTCAATACTGGATTCAAACAAACATCTCTGATTTGATTTAATTTAACTTGTGTCAATTTGCTAAGGTGATTAGAAAAGGCTATCGTAGTGTTCAAGTGTTTTAAGGATAATTTTATCATATTTCATATGTTGTAATACTCCTGAGTCCATGATCCAAGAGCTTGTAGGAAATTTAGCACAATTACATGACAAGTCACATATCTGAGTCATTAAAGAATAACAAGCAACTACGCCTACTAGGTTCACGTCTTCACTTAACGTGTTACCTGAATTTTCATTGTCTTTACTTCCAGCCTATAAGGTCCTCAAGAGGATGAGCAGCTTCTCATACCGACCTTTAAATAGATTAAGTGACATGTGTCACCTTAGTTCAAGATTTTGCCCACCACTTTGACAGCTTCATTCTTCAGATGTGTAGCCATTTGCTGCAAACACTAAACCTTTTCCATTGAAAAATTTAGAGTTGGATGGATAGCCATGGAGTTTATAACATCTATCGTTGGTGTGTCCAGATCTTTTGCAGTAATAAAAAACAAGTGTGACTTGTTTTGTGCATAGGAATTACTAGTACCAGAGATACCTTTGAAGTACTTGTTTGAATTTCCAAAATTATTTGGACCTTCTCTGTATGAACTACACTTCGTCTTTGAAATCTCTACTGGTGTGGGGGTGAGAAGCAGATGCATTCAGTGATATGGACTCCAAAGCAACCTCGTTATGCGGCCTCACTTCTTGTTTCCAAGTGTGGGGGTGAGAAGCAGATGCATTCAGTGATATATTGGAGTGCATCTCTCAAATCAGGTTAAAGTGAATTAAGAATCCAAGAGGTCACCATGTAATCGTATCTCTCCTAATGTGGAAAACTCAAATCAACGGAGTCTGGTTTCACAATATTTCCTTTAATAAAAAAAGTTTTTCTTTTCACTGACAAGTCTCTAAGAACTTCTCTTCTCAAAGATATATACCCATTTCTATCAAAAAAGAATATACAAATGTTGAGCCTACATTCTTTGATGAATGTCGGTAAAATGGACTTGTAGTGTCCATTCTGATAGTGGTTGTGTTGTTATCAGGTTGAACCTCGTTAATATTTGAACAATTTTCAAAACAAATAAAATCGATAGAAGATGAAGAAAAATATGATAATGATTAATTGGAGAAATTGGAAAGAGATCAAAAAGATTGAAAACAGAGCAACAATAATTCAACTGAACTAGATCAAATTGTAATGAAAAATAGAGAAAATCCACAATGTCACAATTTTGTGATTTACAAAAATTATTGAGAACGATTCAATACACATAATTTAAAATCAATGGCTGAATAAAGTTTCCCATACCTATGCTCTGTTACCATGACAAAATTGGAAACAAAAGTGCTGGAATGAGCTTGAGTTCTCCATTAAACGAGCTCAAAATCAGGGAGAAGGAGAAATGGAAGAAAATTCTAGAAGAAAGAAATGGGAGTTTAGCATTGTATTATTATCGTAACGACCCGAACAGTCGTCATTTAGGAAGGACAAAAATCCGCGAAAAAAACTTGGACCCTGTCCCGCTAGAGTGGTCTAGATGTCGCTGGCGCAGCACTGCTACAGTTGGATAAGTTAACGCTAGAACAGGATAGGTGACATAGACCATAATTACAAGAATTCCTATTTTCTCCATCTTCTTAAAATACATAGAAAATTCGTAATCTATTCTAAAAATTTCAGAAAAAGTTTCTCAAAGCTTGGGAAGGAAGAAGAAGGAGATTTCTGGCGTGGGGATGGTGAAATCTCGCAAACTCTTGACCAGACTCACTGTCCCGAATCCGGAAAAACTGGAAATGAAATCAAAAAACACGTTCAACCGCTTGGCGTCTAGGTAAGTTAAGTTTTATGCATTGAGTAGTTGTAAATATGTGCTTACTATGAAATGCATGATATCAGTAATATGGACTGTGTGTAGACCTTCGTGCACTGAGTGAATTCTGTGGAAAATTGTTATATCTCAATGTAATTGGGTTAGCACTTAACAGAGACTTCGATGACCTGTCAAGGTTTTCGGAGTTGTTCTTGAATAGAATTGCTTCAAAAATAAGGGTATCCGGTAAGGTGGAACAAAATTATATGTGTACTCTATGATCGATCTAGTAAAGTAGTGAAATTGATTAATTTTGGTGAATTAGGATTAAACTCCAATAAGAACTCTAATGAAGAGCTAGGGTTCAATTTGGTCCATTGCATGTTAGAATTAAGGAGTAACTCGTAAGTCATGGTTGTGATTTCATGAGTGTGAGATGTATGCATGTTCTTTCTTCATTATGATACTTGTATGTGTATGTATGTTGCAATATTTATCACACTTGTTGTAAATGAGATAGTTGAATGATTTAAATGTATGATCTTCATGATATAGTTGTGATTCTAATTGTGGTATGTAAATGGGGATCAGATTGCCCCATTCCGGCAAGCTAACTGGGATCATTGCCACTTTCCAGTATGACTTTGGATCAAGTGTCCACATTCCGGCACTACATTGGATCGGATCGCCATGTTTCGGCAAGCTAACTGGGATCGGATTGTCATGTTTCGACAAGCTAATTCTTTTGGTTTGGGTTTCGTGAGAGGACTATTGAATTTTATTCCGTGAGAAGACCACTTAATTATGATAAATTTATGTTGTTAAGCATGTTATATTCCATATTGGGTGTGTGTGAAATCATTGATGATAGGGTGTATGTGGAATTATGTGTATGCATGAGAATAGGTGGTGATGTGGATATGTTCTATTTTATATACTTATTCGGCAATAGTTAAAAGTGAAAATTTCCTTGGGTCGAGTGGTGAATATCAAAGGGTATTACTTTGGGTAAGTACCAAAAGAGAGTGGTGTAAGGTTAGAGTTTGATGTAACGAAATTATGTGGTTTTGGTTAGGCACGTTGACGAGAAATTAAGGGTATGGTACAATCAACTAGTAGCAAAGGAAGGAGGTTGTACTTGGGGATATTCGATGAGGTTAGAATGTTTTGGTTATGATCTAATAAAACTGGGAGTTTTAATTGTTGTGACGATGAGTATTGGGTAAATCACAGGTATCATTGGAGAGGGTAAAGGTGGACAAGCGAGTGGTTTAATGCATAATCATGTTATTTATTTCATACATTATAAGGTTCGCGTTGGATAGACCGATGATGCTTACCAATACGTGTGGTTGTACTGATACTACTCTTGTTATGCCTTTTGACATAGTGTGGATACAAGATTGGTGATGTTTCATTAGGTTATGACGGAGAAATTATCCAGCAGCTTATATTCTCTTTCTACATGGAGGGAGTTGTGTCTTTTGTTATCTTGTCTAAATTTTACTCTTAGTAGCTCTTGTACCTTCTAGAGTAGATCTTTGGGGTTGTTAATTACTTTATAAGTCTTACCTAGTTCATGAAAAATAGTTTGTTTATAAAGATTTGTATCTCTATTATGTCTGTATTTCGTTAATTTTCTGCATGTTTAAAACATAAGGGTATGAGGGTTTTTCTACTTAGGTGTTAGAGTGGGTGCCCGCACGGGCCCACTGGTTGGATCGTGACAAATTCGTATCAGATCCTAAGTTACTGGTCTCCCTGCACAAGAGCAAAATGTGAATTTGACCCCTATCGATCGATGTGTTGACGTCCACATTTAATCTTCAAGAAGCTAGGAAGCATTCTAGGAAGTCATTTCACTCTTTCTCTCCTTCGTGTGAAGTGTCGCTTGTGGCATGGGTTGAATCCAATTGTATCTCCCGATTCCAATTGGTATATTAATGAAATAGACTAGATATCGTGATTACAACTGAAAGGATACAAGTAAGGCTAATTTGATCTGGAAAGGTTCCAATTGGTATCTGGCCTTAGGGGTCGTGCGAGGCATAGATGACAAATAATGGTAATATATGGCACGAACTAACCTATAAAGTGAGGTTTTTATAATGCGTCATTTATGTTGGTGAATGTGTGCTTCTTATCGCCTGAAATAACTGAAAATGTGTGATTCTTGTTGTTGAATTAACTATAACTATGTGCGGATTATTGAGTAAATTGCTAGATAAATATTTGAAGTAAACAAGTGTAATTCAATTAATATCATGGAATCTGTTGACATTAACTCTAATCATTAAGTATGTGAATGTTTGGGTGTATGCTAGGTATGAGTGACCTATAATGCTAAATTGTCTATAACGTTATAGGATGCATATCATGTACCCTAGTTTGAAAATTTTAGTAGTGTAACAGAATGGTAAAATGGGGACCCTAGGGAAATTTTGAGAAATGAAAAAAGAACGCAACAAAATTTAGCCTGGGTTTTGCTCTCGTTGGAGCCGCTAAAGAGGGATTTATCCTGCTAGAGAGGGACGAAGAGAAGAAGAACCTTGCCCGTTTTCCTTGTTTTCCCTATTCTCAAAATGTCTACTTAGAGGGGGGTTATAACCAATCCCTATAGCTCCTAAAAAAGTGTTCAACAACAGTAGTACAAAAATTTAATCTAAGATTTAAAAACAGGGCTACAACAGACATCCAAAACAAGCATCCACATGCTACCAAAACATAGAAAATGCCAAAAGCTACTTATAATATAAAACGAGTTTGTCTTAGAATTCACAAGTACGAAGAAAAAGAAAGCGAAGCAGCAAATAATCAGGAGCTCTCAGACTGGGTAGCGTCCATGATGAAGTCCATGTCCTTGGGGCATTCCAAGCAATCCCAAGTCTCGTTCAGCATTAGAAACTTGGAAAAGTCCTTCGGGTCAAGCTGGGGAATCTGCTTGACTAGGGCTACACAAGTGAAAATGGCCTTAATAGTCTTCCACATCAGGAACATCGGGCGATTCCTCTCCATGCCCTTCCTCCTCTCTTGGAGCAGCTGGTGTTGGAGCAACTCTACCTCGAGGGTAGTGTTGGGAGGAATCGGAGTGAAGTCATCATATGCACTCCCTATCTTCTTTTGGACCGTCTTTATATCAACCTCAATCGGTGCACCTGAGAGAGGGTCCTCACCGTCTGAACCCGCGGCCGCCCTGCTGCTACCAACCATGTCGGTCCTCCTTCTCTTGCTCCTAGAAGTAGAGCCAGACCTGACCAGAAGAGGGTTTAGGGGGGTATCCATAGGAAGTACCTCATCAGCATCGAATAGAGGCATCCCTGCCTGCTTGTAAAGGGAAGTAACAAGATCAAGAAGCAAGAATGCCTTGTTGTTGCCCCGGTATAACATCTTTTACTCAGAGATAATCTTCTCCCCCACGTTCAACTAGATGCCCTTCATAGCACACGTCACCACCAAGACTCGGTAAAGGGCCACATCGGTGCGGTCGCCCGATAGGGGGATCTTCCTAGATACTAGGTGCAACTACCTCTTAGCATCCAGTGACCAGTCATATTTGGTGATGCCCTCTACCATAGAGTAGAAAACCTTCTCCCGCTTCGCAGGCTCCACCATAGTGTCCCGCAGCCACTCCAAGTCCACCTCCTTAAGTTTGTCTCCTTACTCTAGGTTTGGGTACTCGAGCTTCTCTAGTGCCTCATTAATAGTAGTGACGGTCAAAGGAATGCTAAAACTCTGAACGTGAATAATTGGGTAAGGGTCCTCCCAGCAAACAGTGGGGAGGATCGTATAGAACTCCTTTAACCAAGTAGAGTGAGATTCTGGGAAGCCTTACAGTGTAACCACCCAAACTCGACTAGATGAGCGTAAAAGGTAGGAGCCTTTTCCTCCACCCTATGTAGCATGAATGCCCTATTGAAGTAGAACCCTGTGGTGTAGTAGTCATGGTGTCTTTTCCAACTATTAGCATTAGGAAATCAGACAAAAGGCAAGTTTGAATCGTTGTATCCAGCCATTTACGAAGCCTGCATGGAGTTAAGATAAGTCAGAACAATGTAGGCAAGGCGGGGGGAGGCTATAAAAAAGTAGACAAGGTTTGGTATTAAGGGGATAGGTTAGTGGTCCAGGACATCATGCTACAGTGGCCAAAATCCCCCTACAGCGGGATGCAAGCCACTACAACGGGATGCAGACCGCTAGAACGACCTTTATCTTGACGAACACCATATGCGAAAATGGCATAACTTCGTCCCAAAATCTTTCGTTTTCATCAGTTTTGGCAGATCAGAGTATATTAAGTATCCTTGAACATAAATAGACCATTCTTTCAACAAATAACCCTTAAATAGTATTTAATTTTGAGTTTTGTCAAAGCGACTCTTCAACTTCCTCCACCCATTTTTGTATTGATTTGCCAATATTTTTACAGAATCCTTACGCCCAGTACATTGTGTAAACTTTGGGGACGTAAGGGAAGTCACCATGCTACATTTTTTAAAAAACATTTACCAACCTAGTTCAAAAATTTAATAACTACTCGAAAACCATTTCAGTTCTGATCAATTAATTAGCATACAATCATAATAATCAAAGCAACAAAGTGATAAGTTAACAAGAATCAGGAATTACATGAGAATTTGATTCTTAGAAGAGTGATTGATAGAGTTTGGAGAGAGTTGGAGTAAGGAATAAAGAAGGAAATGAGGAAAATTATTCCCCATTTCCATTTTACTGTCCCCGAGCTCCCACTACAGCCCCACTACTATGGGAGGGTTTCCTCTCTAGCGGGCAAGGCCTTGAATTTTTTTAGGCTTGATTCAATCTTCATGTTTTGCTCGTTAATTACACACACACACACGCCCCCCCCCCCCCACACACACACACACACTTATCCAGGGAACATAGTACCTATTTCATGGTTTACATGTTAACCTCTCCTAACATCGAGTGTATGTAACATCTCACAATTTAAAATATCTAAGAATAAGATAAGAAACTAAAAATATTCACTTTTATGAAAGAAAGGGGAAAATCTAGAAAATTGCCTATGTTAAGTAAGTAAGTTTTGGTCATTTTAAACGGTCATAACTTCTAGCTCCACATGAGTCATAGGTAGTTCTTGATATGGTTGGAAATCTTTCCAACGCCGCCAATTTTGCGCACATTTGATATCGTAAGAGGGAGATATGCCTATCGGAAGTTGGGTTCTTGTAGTAAGGAAAGTCCAAATCCGGATTTAAGAAAGGGCAAACTAGTATTTTCACCAATTAATTTCCATTTCATTTTAAGGGTTTATTGGGGTTAAAACTAAGTTTAGTTTAATTTTTGAAATTCAAAATCATGCTTAGGCTTGGAGAAAAGAGAAAAGTCAAGAATTCGCCAAGAACGTCAAGATTTGTGAGTGGATTTCGTCGGGGTGATCCCTATCAAGGTATGTGAGATCTTTTAGTGTTCCGTTAGTTCACCCACACACAAAGCTTGTTTCAATCACATGATTTTCAAATTGGTTGAATGAGAATAAGGAAGTTCTTGAATGACATTGTTGAATTCTTGTTGATTAAGTTGCTGAATGCCTATTGTTGCTTTGATTCGTAATTTTGGGTTGTTTTTCGAGTTAGATCTATTAGGTATTGAAGGTACTAATAATCCTAAGGGTTTGGGAGAAGAATTATGGATGTTTAGGGGGTTTAGCGTTGAAAAACGATATGAAAAAATGTGGGGCAGGGTCATGCGCGGCGCGCCTGCAGCGCCTGAATCGACATTTTTCGCCTTGTTTTCATAATTTAGTCTGATTAATCTCTTCTGAGGTGTTTTAACACTTCTTAATGATTCTAACTACTCTAAATGACTTCTAATCATATAGAAATCATCCAGAAACATGAATTTACAACCTTGAATCCATAACTTCAAATTCAAGGAAAAGTTAGAGATAAGTCTAGAGAATTCCTAAAGACTTCTGCAAATAGTTTAAACTTGTGTTTAGACTTAAAGATTAGTTTGAGTAAGGACTAATTATAAGAAGTAGAAGTTTATTTCAAGTTTCATAAGTCTTTGAAAAACATTTTAAGTGTCGTTTTAAGACTTAAGCTCAAGTCAGTTCAGAATAAAGTGAAGTATTCCTTCAAAGAAATATATGGGAACTAAGTATTCCCAAAAAGAACTTAAAATGTTTTCACATTTAAAAAGAAGGGAAACTCATATTTTCAAAGACCCTTCGGGCTAGTTTTCAGTTAAAGAGAAATAGCTCTCTAAATTAAGCAAGCAGGAAAACTGAGATTTTCAAGATAGCCTTTGAGGTAAGTATTTTGAGCACTAATCTCAAATCACAGAATCCGTATGTTTTTAGAACATAAGAGCCAATATATTTTGGGAGTAGTATTGAGAACCGGTATGGGAGAGAGTTCTTACAACTCACAGCCCCCTAAACTATGTAGCCACCATAGGTAGAAAAAGGATCATACTTTTTAGATGAACCCTTTTCACATTAGATTAGTAGATCCATTGGGAAGTTCAGGTCTTATACATTTGGCTTGGTATAGGATGCGCTAGCAGCGTGAGATAGATCATTGTATCATCACTGTAGCTCTTAAGTGATGGTTGTCAGTTAGAAAAAATCCCACAGAAAATAAATGTATTTACATATATACATCAATTTATTTGTATTTTTACATACATCTTAGAGTTAAATGTATCCTTGTATACATTCAAAATTTACAGCATGCTTTCATATATATTTTCTTTATATTGCACTTTTTTAAAATTACTTTATAATGAAATGAGTCATATTATTCATGAGTCGAGCAGAGCCACCGTAAGTGTTCCTTCTTACTCTTTTCAAGCTTAAGTTGTTTTAGCATTCCAACTCGCATACTTGTACATTCAATGTACTAATGCCAGTGGCCTGTGTCGTATTATGATGTAGATGCAGGTAACAAGGATCGACATCCGATGCACCATTGATCTAGTGGATCACTCCAGAGTCAGTGGTGAGCCTCCTTGCATTTTGAAGGACTCCTTTTATTTCTTTTACAGTATTTTCTTTATTAGGACGTTGTGAGGTCTGTCCCAACATCCATCCCAGTTTTAGAAGGCTTCATAGATAGAGAGTCCTTATTTTAATCCTTTAGTCTTTTCATTATATTTTGATTTGTTAAGACTTGGGTTGCCACTTTTGCACAGTTGAATATTTAATATTTAAAACATTCTAAGTTTTATCAGTTAGTTGAGTTATTGATCATTGTGTAACTATGTGTATTTTCTTCCGCTAAGCTATATAAGTCAAGTCAAGGGTCTACTCGAGGTCAGCAATGGTCTTCGAGTGACGGTCATGTCCTGGGTGTAGGCTTAGGGCGTGACAAACTTGGTATTACAGCATGGAGTTCAAGAGTCCTAGGGATTCTATGAAGTTGTGTATGTAGAGTCATAGTTGTTGGTGTGAAGCGCGCCACATCCATAATTAGGAGGCAACTACATTTTGGGAATACTTTAGTTCTTTTATATTCCTTTCGTGTGTTAGAGTTTATCTCTAAAAGTTTCCCTCTAATTCGTGTTTGCGCGTGTTCTTCAGATAACCATGCCTCCACGAAAAGCAGCAAGAGGTCGTCCAGCTAGGAGAGATGTAGAGGAACCAGAGTTTCCCAATGCACCTGAAGTTCAACCGCAAGGAGAAGTTTCTAATGCTGAGTTCAGAGAGGCAATAAGGATGATCAGTCAAGTTGTTACAAATTAAGTTGGGTAGTAGAGAGGAGCTTGAAAGAAGAGGATGACACTTCAAGGATTCGTGAGTTCTTGAGGATGAATGCTCCAAGTTTCATGGGGTCGATCATTACTGAGGATCTAGAGAATTTTGTTGAGGAACTGAAGAAGGTTTTTGATGTGATGCATGTTGTTGATGCTGAACGAGTTGAGCTAGTTGTATATCAACTAAAAAATGTGGCTAGGACTTGGTTTGATAAGTGAAAGAAGGGCAAAGATGAGGATGCACCACACCCGAGTTTGGCTTGTTTTGAAGAGGCTTTCTTCGGGGTTTTCTTTACCCGAGAATTGAAAGTGGCTAAGGTACGAGAGTTTCTTACACTGAAATAGGACTTCTTGAGTGTGCATACGTATGGGTTGAAGTTCATCCAACTATCCCGCTATGCCCTGAAAGGTTTAATGACATGAGGAGCATGATGATCTCTTTTCTTCGAGGGTTTGTGTCGTGCATCAAGCAAAGAGGGCAGAAATGCAATGCTGATAGGCGACATGGGCATATCCAAGTTGATTGTTTATGTGCAGTAGGTTGAAGAAGAGAAGTTGAGGGCCACAGAAAAGTATATTATCAAGAGAGCTAAGACAAGGAATGATTCCGGGCAGTAGAAGAGTAGTGACAACCAGTCATCCTTCCAACAGAGAAATAAGGGTCATGCCCTATCATTTGTTACTGAACCTACACCAAAGAACAAGGATAAGTACTATGGTAAAAATTCGAGACCTAAACCTGCATATTCACAGGGTAGTGTGGCGTAAAGGGTAGTAAGCCTTCTCCCTACGCCAAGTGCGGTAAAAACCACTCCGGTGTTTGTCGTGAGGGCTCCACTGGTTGTTTCAAGTGTGGTCACACTGGGCATTTCATTAGAGATTGTCCAAATAATAAGGAGGGAAATGGTAGTCGGGGAAATATAGCCCAGTCTTATTTAGTTTCTCCACCAAAAAAAGTTGCACCTTAAGGAGCTACTTCCAGAATTGGCAGAGGAAAAAACAACTTGTATGATCTCAACAATCGTCAAAAGCATGAGAACTCACCAGATGTTTTCACTGGTATGATTCAAGTCTTTCACTCTACTGTTTATGCATTTCTAGACCCAAGAGCGAGTTTATATTTTGTAACTCCATATGTTTCTATGAACTTTGATATTATTCCTGAGCAACTTAGTGAACCATTAAGTGTCTCCACACCTGTTGGTGAATCCATTTTAGCCAAAGATTCTATCGTCATTATTTTGTTTCCGTCAATCACAAGAGTACCAAGGCTTATTTAGTTGAGTTATACATGGTAGAATTCGAGGTCATTCTTTGTATGGGTTGGCTTCATGCCTGTTATTCCTCAGTTGATTGTAGAACTTGAGTAGTCAAGTTTCAATTTCCAAATGAGCCAATCTTAGAGTGGAAATGCAGTTCAACAGTGCCTAAGGGTCATTTCATTTCGTACCTTAAGGCGAAGAATTTAGTTTCTAAGGAGTGTGTTTATCACTTAGTCTGAGTTAATGACTCTAGTGTTGAGATACCTCTTATTCAGTCAGTTTCATTAGTGAAAGAGTTACCAGAAGTCTTTCTAGATAATCTTCCCAGAGTCCCTCCTAAGAGAGATAAACTTCGATATAGATCTTCTTCCTGATACTCTTCCTATCTCTATTCTCCCATATAGAATGGCACTAACAAAGTAAAAGAGCTGAAAGAACAGTTGAAACATCAGTTAGATAAAGGTTTCATTTTCCAAGTATCTCATCATGGGGTGCTCCGGTCTTGTTTGTGAGAAAGAAGGATGGTTCCTTAGGTTATGTATAGATTATCGTCAATTGAAAAAGGTTACCATTAAGAATAAGTATCCTCTTCCAAGGATTGATGATCTTTTCGATCAGCTTATGGGTGTTTCCTCTTTTTTTCAAGATTGAACTCACATCAGGCTACCACCAGTTGAAAGTTAGGCAATGTGATATTCCAAAGACAGCTTTTAGAACCATATATGGGAATTGTGAGGCTTTGTTCATGTCATTTGGGTCGACCAATGCACCTGCACTATTCATGGATCTTATAAATAGTGCCTTCAAACCTTATTTAGATATGTTTGCCATCGTCTTCTATGATGACGTACTAATCTATTCAAGTAATGAAGAAGATCATGTTAGTCACCTCAGAATAGTCCTTCAGACATTGAAAGATAAGGATTTATATGCTAAGTTCTCAAAATGTGAGTTTTGGCTTAAATACGTGGCATTCTTGGGCCATGTAGTTTCCAGTGATTGGCTTAGAGTTTATACCCAAAAGATAGAAGCAGTTCACAGTTGGCCTAAATCCACGTCTCCAACTTATATAAGGAGTTCTCATCTATCTCATCTCCTTTTTCAAGTTGACTCAGAAAATAGTTAAGTTTCAATGGTCCGAAGCTTGTGAGAAAAGCTTTCAGGAGTTGAAGAAAAGGTTGACTATTTCCCACTCTAGACCTTATAAGAAGGTACATAAGGTTTTGTGGTGTAATGCATCTATAGTTGGTTTGGGTTGTGTGTTAATGTAGAATAGCAAGGTTATAGCTTATGCCTCCATACAGTTGAAGGTTCATGTGAAGAATTATCCAACCCATAACTTAGAGTTGGATGTTGTAGTATTCGCCTTGAAGATATGATGTCACTATTTGTATGGTGTTTTTGTGGATGTCATCATAGATCACAAGAGCCGACAATATGTGTTCACTCAGATAAAGCTTAATCTCAGACAAAGGAGGTGGTTAGAATTTCTCAAAGATTATGGACATGAGCAATCTTTACCACCCAGGTAAGGATATTTTGTTGATTATGACTTAAGAAGGTTTTCAATGGTAGCCCATCTTGAGGAAGAGAGAGGAATGGGCAAAAGAAGTGCATAGACTTGCATGCCTAGGAGTCCGACT
>JAJJBR010001526.1:0-16721 GCA_022817965.1 Solanum lycopersicoides | reverse complement strand
TGTGAGAGAGATATATATATATTATAAAGGAACTGAACAAAAGTTCCTTATAATGATTAATTTTAATGCCAGATCACCAAATGTAAGGGATTAGACACATATTCTCACTTAAAAGAGGAGAATTAATTGAGCTTGGACTAATGGAAAAATCCAAAAAAAAGTTAGCTCCTAAGGATATTCATATTAATTATATTGCTGACATGCTCATTGATAATTCACCATCCCCTCCTCCTCCTTCTCCTGTTGTTGTTTCTACAAACTCAAGGAGAAATGAGGATTCAATTTCTTCCACGGAAAATACTACACCACTTGTTGTTGGTGATCAAGTTCCGAATCAACACACTCTCCTCTACCTCTATCTCTACCTCTTCCCTTCCAGTACTACTCGATATGATGTATTCATTCGAAACTTGATCATAATCAACAAGTAGTAATCATTTACGATGGAAGAAATTGATTTCTCCATTCTCCTTAAACTTGTAGCAGCAACAACAACAGGAGGAGGAGGATGTGATAGTGGAGTATCAATGAGCATGTCAGGACTTTTATTCACACAATATCCTTACGAATGAATTTTTGGTTCGCCTTTTTTGAATTTTTCAATTAGTCCACACTCAATAAATTATCTACTTTTACTTGACATATTATCTCTGATCTCTTACACTTGGTGATCAGGCTAAAAACTAAGCATTATACGAAGTTGTATCAATTTTTTCACACACATTTATTTGTACTATGAATGAAATTACAGTTTTGTCTAATTATTTGACATAAACCTAGAGTCAAAATCTTGTACTTGTATTTGAAAATTTTACTTGTAATATGTACTTTCTTTATCTTGAATTACGTGAAAAGGTATGGAGTACGAAGATTAAAACATATTAGTTTGACTAGGAATTTGGGCATAAATTCTTCAACTTTTTAAAGTAAAAATGTTTACACAAAAAGTGCTACAAATCAACATAGAGAATAAATCAAAATATTTTATAAAAGAAGTTGTTTGATTCCTCAAATAATAACACTTTAACATATAATGAATCCATATAACATGAACCAAATGGAAAAATAAAGCCAATATCAAACGACAATGGTCATTTTTACATTTTAAAAAAGAGTGGTATGTAGGTCAATTTTGATGCAACCTTAACTTCTTTTACTAAGTACATGTTATTTTTCATTAACATATGAATAATAAGAACTCTAATCACCATAAACATTTAGAAGAATAATCTATGGTTGCATTAGAAGTGTATTTTTGTTCTTATAATTTAAGCCTATATTCAACATAAGAAAGTCAAAATACGTAATTTCACTATTAATTCGGGTTCGAATTATTCAAATCTTTTTAAAATTAAATAAATATTTAAAATATATTGTAAGTCAAGATAAATAATTATTCAAAAGTAAATTGTGAAAACTACCATCAAAGAAAAAATTGTTTGACTCTCTAAACAATAATACATTCACTTAAAATAGGACGAAGGAACAATATGACTATCTGTTCTACCTTATTTGATACAATTTTGGTGTATTTTCAAATAAAATTTACTTATTAAAGAATTTTTAGATAAATCACAATATAATAATTCAAAAATAATTAAAAGACAATAAAAAAATTAGAATTAGAGACATACCTGATTTTTTGCGAGGGACAATACCTAAATTGTTGCATTTTTAACAAACTTGCACTTTCTCTTCTTTTACCTTCCTCATTATGCAATTATTGAAAACTATAGAAAAATATTAAACATAAATAAATCAGATTCCATTAAAAAATTGATATAAAATAATTATTTTTTTCACCAAAATATAATATATAATGAATTAACAAATAAAAAGTGAAAAGAAAGAAAAGAGAAAAATGTTGAACCATATTGCAAAACTCACCTCTTTTAATCATAAAATCCCAAATTAATAATATAAAAATATAGTAGTGTTAATGACTAGGGACAAATGCAATAAATTGATCACCGTCGCGCTCCATTTTTGAAAATGTGTTTTAATCACGACCTAACAACATTTTGGACTTCTAAATATTTTGAGGAGTCCACCTAAAGAATTGATGCGCGTTAGGTCATTTATCTAACCTAACTAAATCTAACTAAGTTCAACGAACCAGAGATCAGGGTAAGGGTTCAAATTACCTCGAGGGGAAGGTGTTAGGCATCCCTCGAGGTCCACAAATGTGGATCTCGATCGTATCTCATGCAACTTATGTGGGGGTTAAAAGTAGCAAGTATGGTCACTTCATTTAGGTTATTCAATTTAAACATGCCAGCTAGGTGATGAATAATATTAATCACTTGATTATTTAATTAATTGTTTAAGCATGCGAGACTAGGTGATAACATAATGTAAAACAAAACAAATACTAAGCAAATAATAAAAAAAAGCGAGGTGACAAATATTACACAATTAAATAGTCAAGTGCAAAATTTTATTTATATAGTAAACCACCCCAAATAAATATAATTACAACACATAAAAAGGGAAAAGGGAAGGGAGACTCTAAAAGACTTTACGGATCAACTCGCTTATATATAGGAAAAGACAAAACATATGTTTTGTTTATGGCTCGAGGCAATGTCATCATCTCTGTAGGGCCTAAAGTACCCCTACCCACAACCGCATGCATAACGTCCTAAAAGGTGCCTAGTGCCCCCGCTTAATTCCAAGAGGCATTGGACTACTATTTAAGGAGGTTTTAGACTGAATGAAAAAAGTATGCTCCTAATAGGCCCCCTAGACACCAAGTCAAACAAATAGACGAGCATTTATCACATAAATCTCACACTGACCTCTAAATTTGTTAAACATGCTTTCAAAACACATAGTTGTGAAGGTCTCATGCTAGGTATGTGTGCAACAACAATAATAATAAAGACTAAATAACAAGTAATAAAATAATATTAACAAGCAAATATTACAAGGGTCAATGCTGGTTTTAAGTGGCAAAACATTATTCAAAATGCAGAATTTATTTATTAACATATTTGAACAGGGCAGATGAGCATGCAGAGAAAGATTTAGCATCTTATTTTTTGTGGCAAGAATTTAAAAGTAGTAGATTTACAGTAAAGGATTAATTTATTTTCAGATTGAAGGACAGTTTATTTACCAAGCAAACTAGCATGTAGGAGGGAAAATGAGTTATTAATTTTTATTTTTACATAAAATGTCATGGTATGGTGACAGAAAATGCATAAGAATAGCTCAGTATTTAACATGCTAGAAATAATTGATTTATTTTAAGTGACAAAAAATAATTAATACAGAATTAGCTGTGGCAACAAATACCCAGAGAATTGTCATAATTTTTAACATGCTGAAAATTACTTAATAATACCTAAGAACATAATTCTAAATGAATGAAATGTCAGACATATTGCATAATACCTAGATCCATGATTACTAATCAATTTGCATGTTAGAAAATATTTAACCATAACTATAACATATGAGAATGAGTTAACATGTCAATATTAATATGGAACACATATAGACATGATTTATTTTGTAGATAGCATTAAAAACTATATGCTGATTTTTATATCCCAAAATATGCCCTAAAATGAGTTACCAAAATTAATTGTTCCATCCTAAACAAGATCTCTAAACAGAGTAACATGAATGCAGATTCCAACACTTAAAGGGCGTAACCAACGGAGGCTCGAACAAAGAGTCAAAATTTATGCAACATTAGGTCGTATATGCATGGAATCAAATATTATTTATAAACAAATATTTACTATATTTTTCTCATATAGGGAACATTAATCCGATATTACATAAGACAAATACAAACCAATGGTTGATTTTAGAGGATTATTGAAGAGATATTATAATATTTTTGCATTCTTCAAGTAATTTATACATAGGAAGATTTTATAGCAATCACACCTAATAAAATAAATGAGAAACAATTAGCGCGTAATTTCCCCTTCCCCTTGAACGATTCCTAAATATTTCATATATAATAGAGAGTTAGAGTTATACACATAAAACAAGACAAAGTAAAGAACAAATGAGCAAACTATACAATATTAAAATAAACAATATAGCTCCGTTAGAAATTCTCTTCTACATTTTGAACTCTAAGTTCATAACATGCTAGAAGGGATAATGTAACAAACACATATAATCGCAAAATAATCATAACATCAAATTCACACACACACATAAGAGATCAAAACAAATAGAGAATAACCATAGACATTATCTCACATAGATATAGGAAGAGCGCAAACTAACTCGAGTGCTTCCTTTTATTCATTCTAACACACAACAACATTCGACGTAATAATGCAAGATGAAATTTAAACTAATAGAGGAACAACTAATCAGTTAAAGCAGAAATATTTATCAGCAATGAAGACAAACTCAATCAACTATTTTACCCTTACACAGCAGAACCTATTTGAGAGCCCTCGTAGAGTTCACAAGACTTTTGTTATAATTCTTTTTTTAGAGTGGACAGATTTTTGATAATTGCTAAGTGTAACCCTAAGTCTTTTTCTGATTGTTAAAGCCTATCCTAATTAGAATAAGGGCATCTCTTTATATAGTGGAGAAGAGGGCATGTATTATATAGCAAGAAATTACTTAGGATCAATCACATATTATTTACCTTATTCAAAGAAAAAACCAAATAACTAATATTATTTAAATTATTTTAGGCTCAATCAAATATAGTTTTACTAAAATATAACAAGTGAGAATCAATTCAACTTCAATGAAGGAAATTATGATCAACTAACATTAATAAATAAATAATAAAAAAATTTACCTTAACAAGAGACACAAAATCTCCGGATTAGCACAATACCATAAAAATCACCTTAGTATCAATTAATCAATTTCAAGCAAGGATATAAAATAATATTAAAGGAAGAAAACCAAGTCAAGAAGTATTTACACATTCTTAATATAATATATTCACAAACAAGAAATGAGAAATATGTCGAGGATCAATCTAAACTAAAGTAGCAATCCAAATTATCCTACAAAATTATTACCACTACTACAAGTAAAATTGCATCAATTAAAGGGATTAAATTACATTATTGGAGGTAATAAACAATAGGTACATCTCATCAAGATAATCAGTGATTTCATAATCAAACTTATGAACTTTAACCAAGAATCGACAATCAAGGTATTGTTAAAAATATAAGAGAAAACATCCACACAATATTCTTGTGGCATACAATGAGCTAAGCGATAAAGACCAGCAAGCACACGAAGGACACTATATTTCTACTTTCTATCACACATAAACAATTTCTAAAATCTCAAAGTCACAACTAGTAGTTCAATTTTAGGACTAAGATACTTCTACTCCAAACATGCATCGAACTTTCATCACATTGCATATAAGAAAAATAATAGAATATCTAAGATGAGATAATGATTTTAAAGAAATGTACCCGGACGGATCGATTAAATATCCGTCTTTTGACCAGTTTGAAACATTCAAAAGCTTCTCCTGAGTTCGCCTTGTTCACTGGTTCGGAGCTATTGTCCGGAAATGAGAGAGGGAGAGGAGGCAGGCGACTGGGCGCCTGCTGGCGTCATTTGGTTGCTGGCTTTGTCTGAGCACACAGTCCGGAGGTTGTCTGGTCACTGCTGTTCTTCCCTGGCTGGCTGCTGATTTTGTGCGGGAGATGGCTGCTGCTGTTGTTGTTTACGTTTCGCCGGCTAGTTGCGTATTCTCCGCCGGCTGGAGCTTCTGGCACTGCTGCCATCACCGGAGTTGCTTGGTTGCTGCTGTTTCGTTTCTTGTATATCCGGTTTATTTCGTTTGCTACACCAGAGAAAGGAGAGGAGAGAAACAGTGGCAGCCAGCGGTTGCTGGACTCGCCGTAGCTGCTGTTTTCCTCGTCTGGCTGCTGTCCATTGCCGTAAAGAGAGACAAGGGAGGAGAGAGGAGAAGAGGCAAGGGGGAGAGAGAGAGTCATCGGTGGAGAGAAAAGGTGGTAGAGACGGCGGCTAGAGAGGGAGGCGAGGAAGAGTAGAAAAATGGAATAGTCAGGGTTTAGGTCTTTTGATATCAAAAAGGAAAGAAAGGATGGGTGAATCTGAACCGTTAATTATTAAAGAGATGAGGGGATGGGATTCAATATCAAAAGATGGATGCTCCAGATTATAAGATGAAATCTCAAAATCACATTGGATTGGATTTACTGGCCAAAATTGCAATAAAAATTTGCTAGAATTGGAACAGAAGAGTGGATATAATTGAAATACACTTGGAATTGAATAGACTATAATTGAAAGAAATTACAATACAATAAGCTAAGATTTAAATGATTTTTGGGAAAATTGAAGAGATGATATCCAATTAAAATACTATATATATTATAATGTTTTTTTATATAATTAAACTCACTTAAATTTTTAAATATTTTAGTAAAATATTATTTCAAAATTTATTAATAACTCTAAAATATTTTAATAATAATTTTATAAAGTATGCATACTAAAATATATATTTTTGGACAAAATCTACTAACATTTAAAACTCAAAATATATTTAAAAAATATGTATTTAATCGAATAACATTTTTGAAATAGTTAAAGGTCAAAATTGGGTGTCAACAATCATACAAGAATGACATACAAAATAAATAAAAAGTTGAATCGAAAATAATAATGAACCCCCCCCCCCCCCCGAAAGTTACATTCTAATTAATATTTAATTTTTTTTTGGAAAGAACGAAAAAGAAAATAAAAATTCTAGAATGTGAAATTACAACAACTTATTTAAAAAAATCACCGTTTTCTTTATAGAAAAAGGAAACCCAAAAATTACAAAAAACACCTTCATCAGTAGTCTCACAAAGTAAGCTTGAAGATACCGATCGCAGACGACAGAGATTGACAAATTCTTTCGATAACTCCTCCTTGATGAGCAATCAAAAAACAAAGAAAAGAACGTAACAAAGAAAATCTAAACTCCAAGATCATTAAATCACAAGAGAAAATAATTTATCATCATCCTTAAAAGAAAAAAAATAAACCCCCAAAAATGAAGTTAATTAAAATGATTTAATTTTTTTCACATCCATGACAACATTCATCAATAATTGTGACATCTTTGCATAGCTTTTTGTAAATTTTACGTGTCAAAATACTCTTTATCCTAGCTTGCCGTTTATCAAAATCAGTCATATTTCTTTTATACATTGCAAAAAAAATTAATAAAAAGGAAACCAAACCAAATATTGTTTTCCTTAATTGTAAATATATACATTCCATTATTTGCATACAAACCATATAATATTTTTAAAAAATCATACCAATAGTAAGAAAAACACAACAAAAAGTATCTTGGTTTCTTGATTCTTTATTTAGTGTGTATAAAGGAACAAAAAAAGAAACAAACAAAAAATTAAAGAAGTTTGATTTTTTTTGGACTGTTATAATTTGAATAGGTAATGTGTGAAGAGTTCTTTTGAATTAGAAAAATAAAAATAATATTTGGACAAATTTGAATGATAATAATAGTTAATCTCAACAATTTCTTCCATGACTTATAAAACACGGATGATCTGGGCTTTTGCTTTTTCTTGTTTGTTTTACCTTATTCGAAGTGTGTTTTGATCAACCTACCTATGACTTTATTTTTATTTTTACTATGTGCAACTTCCTTTCAACACCCGTATCAGGTAATCTTAGATTGAGGCAACTCTATGATTTCCAGCTTACGAATTTCTATTGTGACTCACAATACAAAATAAGGCATAATTATCAACAAAAATATATGTTGGTAAATCTACCAAATCGGTTGGTAAATCGAGTTACTTAACGGTTACTAACGAAAATCATAGTTTTGCTAAAAGGTTGTCGGTAAATTTTTCCAACAAATTATAATCGTTGGTAAACATACTTACCAAAAATTAGTTGATAACCACCAGAAGATTTTGTTGGTGATTTATGAAACTTGGCTCTAACATTTTCGTTGGCAAATTTACCAACAAAAACATGGTTGGTATCCGGTTATTATCTTCACTAACGGATAGCAAATAGGTTAGTAAATTTGGTTGTTTATATTTTAAAATTTGTAAGTAATCATTTATAAATTCAATAACAAAAAATCTATATTCGTAATCCGTTAGAAATTTTAGTAACATAGAGAGAATGTGTTGGTAAATAAATATTGATTTTTCAAAAATTGTTGATAATAGGTTAGAAATTCATAAGTTTTACTTATGGAATAAAAGTTCATCATTAAAAAAAATTGAGGTACTTGATTCTTTTATAAGTATAAGTCAATACAGTAAATTTATACGAGATTTTTACAGTAGTAGATATGTTAACTGTTACTTTAAGAATATAAAAGAAAAGTTAAATAACTTGGGAACCCCTCGTCTCATTATAAAATGCGGACATTTACTAGCATAAGACAAATCAAATATTTCAAAATTACATATAAAGCAATATACAAAAAAAGGTTTCCAGAATACAACAGAAAACAATGGCTTCAATAACATCAAATAAGTAATCTCCACCCACAAGAAAAAGAAAGAGCTCATCATCATCCACAAAAAAATAGTGGACGCCTGAAGTATCAGAATGGTATTGTGTCCACTTTAATTATACCAGATATCCCTAAGCCTCTTCTCCTAGCATAAAAGAGGGAAAAAAATGAAAAAAACAAACTAAATCACAAGCACAATACCTGCATGCAGATTTTTGGACACTGTTCAATACACAACTTACCTCATAGAAGATTTGCACCGATCTAATTTATATCTCCCTGCAGTAGAGATTAAATCACGTAATAAAATGGAAACTTTGAGAACAAAAGAGGAAATGATGGAAACACTCGACATACCTATTGAACTATGTTATGTACAAGGGGGGGGGTGAATTAAATTATTTTTTAGTCGGCTACCTGTAATGGTCAGTCGACTCACGTGCAAGTTAGTAGAATGAAGAAACTATAAAAATATCTTGTAGAAAATAAATAACACATGATGTTTATACTGGTTTGGGTCACTGTTTTGGTGCCTAGTCCAGTCCCATTAGGTTTCCTTTAGAGCGTTTGAAGTTAGCCTTGAGAAGTACAAAGTTTCCTTAACTTGGTCCTGTCTGATATGCAAATCAGAATTTTATCTTGACACTCCCTCTACTGGTAAACCTACACTCAAAATTGTTCTATCACTTTTATTTTCAACTGTGTTCACTCATGTGATTACAAAGCTTGATGAAAGATAAAACACGATCGTACTATAAGATCAAGAGAAGTTTCTTACTTTTCATCTAAGACGGAGAGAGGTTTAAATAGCCGTGAGAGGTGATGCTCTATTCGAACACCTAGGGAGTTGTAAATCAAGGATCCTGGGATGCTCCCTTGATTTTGTTGAATTGAGTTTTTGAATCATGAACATATCTGATGTGTACATGATTAAATCAATTCCTTCATTTGTTGGATGATTTCCTGAGATATTGTCTGATTTTCCTTGAATTTTGTTGATTTGTTAGTCTTCTAAATAAGTCGTGGTTGATTGATATGCTAATATATATTTTCCTTCTTTAGCCGTTTGTTTTGCGTGATTGAAGATCTCTTTCCTTTTATGGTGGCTTAGTAAATCCAGATTGGATTCTGTTTGGTTTGATCCTTGGCTTTGTGTTGTTTTTTTGTAATGTTTTCATGACTTCATGCTGATCGTATTATTCTTTATTAATTCCTTCTATTTGTCATTAATCATAATATAACAAGTTAAAAATCTCCCCCTTTTTGATATTGACAACTATAATTAATGAAAGTGTAAGACGACTTCCCAGTTCGATTATTCTTGGATGAATTGTCACTTGAGTGCTCCCCCTGTCTTAGTGCTCCCCTTTCTGTATGCCTATGTATAGATTCTCCCCCTTTTACATAATCAAAAAGGACAACACAACAGCAAGCGAGATAGAGAAAGAAGGAAAAACTAAACCGACAAAGAGTATGGGGTCAGAAGCCCCAAATAAACAATCCAAAAGATAAGGAGAAAGATCTCCACAAAAAATAAGTGTCTTAAACAAAATCAAATGAGGTCATAATATTAATATTTCACAAGAAAATACGTAAGAGTGTTGACACGTTCGTCCAAAAAGTGGAAAGAGATTTCTCAACCGGCATAGAGAAAGATCAATATGAAGTTTTCATAGTGACATCCAGTTGATTGTTAGTAGAGTCATCTCCAGTTTTGATGGAGTTGACTTCTTTCAAAAGCAAATGAGGTCATAATATTAATGTTTCACGAGAAAATACGTCAGAGTGTTGACCACGTTCTTCCAAAAAGTGGAAAGAGATTTCTCAACCGTCATAGAGAAAGATCAATATGAAGTTTTCATAGTGACATCCAGTTGATTGTTAGTAGAGTCATCTCCAGTTTTGATGGAGTTGACTTCTTTCAGAATAATGTTAACAGAATGAGAGGCATCCTTCTTAAGTCCTCCCATCTCAAGCTGAAGCTTTCCAATATCGATACTTGTAACAACCCTAAAAAAATGAATAGGATCAAGACTTAGGTTGTCAAGAATGTTTGCGATTAGACCAAGGTTCACACAGATTGATACGCGTAGAACCAGACCTCAGAACCCTTACTACGACCAAGCCAACTAACTTGGGGAGTTAGTTGAGCTTGGAAAGGTTGGAACCAACCAAGTAAGGCTCTCGAAAATGAAGATTTAATCGAAGGAGTCTTTACCGGACTTAAAAAGAACAAAATTTGAAGTTTTGAGGGTCTAGGGGTAAAATGGTCTTTTACCAGGCTAAGGGTGATATCGTAATTACCCTAAATATATAAATAATTAATTATTTAATAAAATGGAAGGGCAATTTTGAGAGAGAGGGCCGAATGTGAGCTCTAGGAGTGAAGTCTTGCTCCACCCGGGTTCGAACCTAGGTGGAAGCAATGATTTAACTTGTTTTTATTTAAATGGATAAATTTAATTAATTAATTAGTAAATAATAGCTGATTTAAGAAAAAGAAAAATCAGATTTTAATTAAAGGTTTAACAAGGAGTCCTAGTTTGACTAATTCCCAAACTAAAACTCCTAATTTTAAGCCACTCTCTCTCACTCACTCTCTCTCTCTCTCTCTCTCTCACGTTTAACCACTCATTCTCATATTTTATCTCTGCCAAAACAAGTTCAAAGATAGAAAATATATTGAAGTTCTTCACACTTGAAGAACTCATACAAAAAATCTAAGAAAACAACATAAATCCATAACTTTAAGCAAAGGGGAGGAGTCTTCCGTCGATTGGTGTTGAAGTGTTGAACTTGGACTGATTTTTGGAGAGGATTTGGGCAGCAATTTCGTGGTAGAACAAGAAAAAAATAAAGGTATGGGTCTTCTTACTCTTGGTCCCTTTCCCAAGAGACCCTTACGACTCAAACGATTTTAATCCGAAAACTAAGTTGTTCCCCGTTGCATATCCCTGTCCTTAGCTCCCATCAAATCATAGGTTGGTATGTTTGCTGGTAGAAATTAGGTGTTGCAATGTGTTTTCGTGATGAATATGTTCATGAACATGTATTTGGAATCATATGAATGACAAGCTTTGTTGCCGAAAATATATGTGTGTATGTGAAAAAGTTTAATGTAAACTTACTGTAAATGAGTTCTGATTTATGGCTTCTAGTTTGATATGGTTTTGGTTGTCATTTTATGTGTATAAACTTATGTAAATGATGATGTTCAATTAAGTGTAATGTGGATGAATTTAATGAAAAATTCTTGTTCAAATATGTCCATGAAAATGCACCTAAAGGACTCACTAAACACTACTCCAAATGCATGAACTTTTAACGTTAAAGAGTAGAGAAAATAGGCTGCAGAAAGGTAATCAAAATTTTCAGCTTGTGATGTTGATTTCGGGCAGGTTATGGAAATTTTGGATGAGTTTTAAAAGTGATTAAAATAGGTGAGGTCAAGGGGAATCGAACCCAAGACCTCACATGACCAAGAGGCTGATTAAGAAAAGACTTTCTCAGTGGAACTCAAAAAAAAAAAGAGTTTGGGCTCTTTTTTTTGGTTGACGGTCAAAAAAGCATGTTCCCTTCAGATAAGACGCACCGTAGGCCATCCTCGGCCTTCTTCGTTTTCGATGAAAAAAAAATCTCGATCTCCGAAAGCGTTTTCCTTCCCCCGCCGCACCTCCCTCCCTTCGTCGAGCCTTTCTTTCTAAACTAGCAGAATCGTGGGACATCAAAAGCGGTAAGTTGATTGTTGGTTTTTATTCCTCACTCTCGTATAGGTTAACTTGGTTCGAAAGGCGAAGAAATAAATTCATCATTCCACTACACTCGATTCAAGAACTCGAGAATAAACTAATGCCCTGTTCAGGTATCTCGATTGAAATCCCCGTAAATGGTATTTTCCGTCGAAATAGTCATAAAAGACAGGGGCTTTCTTGCTTCAGCATGTGAGGGAAATGCCCCGGGTACCGAAGTTAGCGGCTTTAGAGATAGGGGCGAGGGCGGCGGGACATAGACTCTGAGTCCTAAATCTTTTTTAAAAAAAAAATGTAATAGAGCTAAGGGGATTCGAACCCCTTAGCTGCTGCCCACGAAATGAATTAATAAGGAAAATGGGGATGGGGGGATTCGAACACATGACTCGTGGGAAGTAAGGAAGAGGGAGAATAAAGAAAATAAAAATATGTGAGGCGTGGGAATCAAACCCACGACCTCAAGGCTGGAAATAGAGGAGGCGAAAATGAGTATTTAAGCAAGTGAGGTTGTGGGGGTTCGATCCCACGACCTCACTGCCAATGCCCTCAACCTAGCGAAAAAGAAAAAGAAAAATATATATGGTGCTGTGGGGGTTCGAACCCACCACCTCACAGCCCCTAGCGAAAATTAATTAAAAGTAAGGAGGCTGTGGGGGTTCGAACCCACAACCTCCCTACTTAGGCGAATTAAAGAACAAAATAAAAGAGGTTGTGGGGGTTTGATCCCACAACCTCTTGGTTTAGGCGAAATTGGACAGTAAAAAGGTTAATGAAAAATAAGAAGGGGTTGTGGGGGTTCGAACCCACAACCCATCGGCCAATTTAAGAGAAAGGTTAAGTAGAAAATTAATATTTCAATGTTAATATTGTGATTTAACTTAGAGTCATAATGTTATGAATGTTAGAATAAAATCAATGAAAAATATAAACGATATCCAATTGACTCAAGACTTGGGTTCCCTTGCCCAAACTTCCGTATTGATACATAAGTCGTACGTGAACAAAATATCCAAGGATAATGCCACCTACGTAGATCAAAATCAAGATCTTGGCATATATTCAAGATACATAAGTCTTGTACTACATAATCTTAGGAATGTAAGAATGACTTAACGAACTATGAATGAAGCCCCCTGGCTTGTATGTATAGGCACATAAGTCTAACATACGTTCAAAAGTAAGTGAACCTAAGATGTATGAAATAAAATGATGAACCCTAGAAGGGTTAAGTATGAGGGTAAATACACTAAATGGCCAAGTGCATTGGCATATGATGAGATGAACAATGAAATGATGAAATGAACAATGAAATAATGAAATCCTAGAAGGGTTAAGTAAGGGTGTGAAACACACCAAATGGCCAAGTGCATTGGCATATGATGAAATGAACATTCACGTAATAAGAGGTGAATAACTATGAAAAGCAAAGGTGCTAATGATGATGAATGTGGTGACAACATGATATGAGGCTAATGTAAATGATGAGAGCAATCTCAAATGAGCCTAAGTAAATGTTACCAATACGTACTCACCTATGAGAGTGTAAGCTAATGAAGATACCAGTCTTTATGAACACTCTAATGAGAGTATTGAGCTTAACACACTCAATACGAATGATGAGATGAGAAATCATCTAATGAGCTATGATGTCCTCATACTAGAAGCCAGCTTCCATGACGTATGAGATGAATGAAATGGAACTTTATACTGAGCACCGAAGGACTAGCTATGAGCGGTGATGCCTTCTTTCGGGAAGGGCGGAGGTTCACGTAACTCTCATGAGATGAGACTGTCCGGCTTGCCGGGTATGGGTCTCTTTATATCTCCTAGTCTTCGAACCTATACTGCCAATATAGGGATCTGGCGGGGGTTAAATTCCCATGTACGCTAGCATGTTTTTGGGTCACTTTGGCCGGTGATTCCACCTCTTTTCGGTGTGGGGGAGACACTGGATTTCATGATGCTCACATGATCTATGTCGGTTAAAGTTAAAGTTCCCAATGAATGAATGAGGCCAGCCTCAAATGATGCACATAATGAAATGAATAATACCAAAGGTGTTAGGATAGGATAATCAAAAGGTGAGTTAGATTCAAGTAATGACATTAGGTCATTCTTGATCATTGCACAACGAACCTAATGAAAGTCTTAAACTACATCCTAGGTATAGCTGGTGTTACACTGGCCTATGAATGAAATGAAATGAGTACGTATGAATGAATGAAGCAGACTCTGTGTTTGCTAATGAAGACTCCCTAGTTGAGGTCCCATCTGTTGAGCCCTCATTTCTGGGATGTCTTAATGTAAGTCCATGATTCCAAGGTCTCATGGCATATGAATGAATGATATAAAGAAGTTATGTGCTACATGCAAAATGTATATGCTATATGATATGTGCTATGTGTAAATGTTATGTGTTGTGTGCAAATGTGAAAAGTATGATGATATGTTATTCTCATGGCATAACTTTCCTATTCCAAATTTGGAAAGCTCATTACTTTCCTAATCCAAATTTGGAAACTTTCCTAATCTCAATTTGGCAAGTCCACTGACTTGACTTCCAAAAATCATGTTGTTAGGAAAGAGCTATTCTTTCTCATGCATGTCCTTGGTGTGTGCTTGCATATACCCATACTTAGTACAAGTGTGTACTAACCCTATACAAACTCTACTATTTTAGGTGCAGGCACAGGTGGACGATAGAGCTACAGGATCATCGTTGCAGTTATCCGGACGTCCAGCATTCATCCGAGTTGGTAGGTCCTCATGCTTTCGAGGATGCTACTGTTTTATATTCTAGCTTATTTAGAGTTGAGCTAGTGGAGCATGTTCCACTAGCGTTTCTTTCCTGTTTTTATTCAGACTATGTATTGGTGCCATTTTGGCAATTATACGTTTATAAGTATTGAACTATTCTTTCAGTTGATTATCTCTTAATGTTAGATGGTTGATGGTGAACAATTATGTATTATGAAATGTTTATAAGTATTTAGAAACAAAAAGTTTCAAATTTTCCGCTAAAATTAACCTATGTAAAGTAAGAATGACGTAAGTAGGCTTGTCTGCGACCTCTGAGAGGTCAACGACGCCGGTCTCGTCTGGGGTCTAGATTCCAGTCGTGACAAAGTTGGTATCAGAGCACTAGGTTAAATTACAAAATAATAAGTTCACATCAACCACATTGAGTAGTTTCTAAGTCATGGTAGTGAAGTGCACCACTATCCTGAATTAGAGACTGCATGATGCGTAGGAAAATTTCCCTTCTTCTGATCTTATCGTGCTTTTCTGAATGTCTGAATTCTTGGTGTTATGAGCGTGTCTAACATCAATCCTTTTTGTTTTTCCAGAAAATGAACACTAGGAGAGGAAATGGTCAGAGGAGAGGAGGAGCAGCTGCTAGGGGTAATCAGGATCTACCCCAGGCTCCAGCTGAAGGAGTGGCCATGCCAGTTAACCCAGCTGGGTTGACTGATGCTGAGGTGAGGGCATCTCTGGCCCAAATGGCACAGGCCATTACTATGCAGGCCCAGGCTATGACTGCCCAGGTCAACCGACAGGATGTTCAGAGGGAGAACCCACCGGTTCGTAGCATGGCTGACAGACTGAGGGATTTCACGAGGATGAATCCTCCTATTTTCACAGGGTCTAGGACATCAGAGGATCCCCAGGAGTTTGTGGATGAGATTCATAAGATCCTGGTGGCTATGGGGGCCACTGATATTGAGAAGGCTGAGCTGGCTTCCTATCATCTCAAGGATGTTGCACAGACTTGGTGCAAGATGTGGCAACATAGCCGAGTCTTAGGTGGAGTGCCAGTCACTTGGGAGCTGTTCAAGACAACATTTCTGGAGAGATTTTTTCCTAGGGAGATGAGGGAAGCCAAGGTTGAAGAGTTCATCAACCTTAAACAAGGATCCATGACAGTCAGGGAGTATTCCATGAAGTTTGTTAAGCTATCCAGGTATATTACTTTCCTTAGTATTTAATAGCAAGATTGAGGAGAGTACTGAGGCTTGTTGAATTATCCAGGTATGCTACTTCCCTGGTTTCGAACAGCAGGGATGAAATGAGTAGGTTCCTCACAGGAATCAATGGAGACCTGGAGGAGGAATGTCGGTCTGCGATGCTCCATGATAATATGGACCTTTCCAGGTTGATGGTGCATGTACAGCAGGTGGAGGACAGCCGTAGAAAGAGGGGTATTCGTGATGTTAGGAGGCCTAGGCCTCAAGATCAGGCAGGTCCCAGCCACGGAGGCCACAGAAACAACTTTGGCGTCCGTGAGCAGCCAAGGTTTAAGAAGGGACTCTCCAACCAAAGGGAGTCAAGTTCATCCAGTGGTCTCTATGATAGGGATTCCGAGTCCAGAGATAAGAGAAATAAGGAAGTATATACACCTAAGGAAAGGCAACCTTGCAGGAAGTGTGGCAGACACATGGAGGGAGTGTATGATGGGCTCTAACGCTTGTTACAGCTGTGGAAAACCGGGACAC
>JAJJBR010001525.1:0-24725 GCA_022817965.1 Solanum lycopersicoides | reverse complement strand
TCAGGTTTATCTCTCTGGTCTGCCTTATGCATCCAGATATAAAATGACCATCTTTCTACTAATTAACGCCTCTGTCTCGCAAGGACATGTAGCACGTCATAGAATGTGGTTGTTAATCAATTTTTCTTATTGACTATCACAGTTATCTTCGTATATATTTCTTTGGGGTTTTTTATTTTCTCTGAAATAACTCGAGTTTATTTCCTCTGGGATTTTGATGTTTCTTATACTAGCTCAAGTTTCAACCGGCATTTCAGATTTTGATCAGACTGTTAAAATTATGTGTGCAGTTGACCCCTCTCCATTTATAGATACAGTACTTCAGCATTTATCTTGTGATGAATTACTATACTGAAAGGTGGTGACCACTTTAATCTTTTTTGGTTCTTACCTCATTTGCAGATTTCAGAACTGCGAACTTCGAACCATGGTTCTTGTTGACAGAAGGTTTGTGTCTCTAAAACCGATCAAACGAATCTATGACCATATTTTTTTATCGCCGCTGACTTTACTACCGTGCAGCATGGTAGGGTCGGATTGTTCAGCAACTAATTATCCAGGAAAAAATCCAAGTGGAGAAGATGCGCCAAGTGACCTTGCGTGTACTACTCCAGATGGATTGCCAAACTGATGATATTTCAAGCAGTGGCAATAAAATATGTTCGAGTTTGGTTTGCTTTTACGATTCTTTCAAAGTTAAGTTTTAGATCATCTCATTTGGAGCACTGTGGTTGACTCCGAATTTTATTCAGATTCCTGAAGAAAGTATACCAAGGCAAATTTAGTTGTCTGAAGGTACCAGCAACTGCTTCGATGCCTTGCAATTATCAGTAGTATTTACAATATCACGTTTCATACACCTACAATATAAGTTATGTTTTTACAATCAATTACTACCAGGGTTTCGGACTTTCAGGTAGTTATGTTTCCAGCTGCCGTCTGGTGGAGGTTTGTGCTCTGTACTTTTTGCATTTTTAACCTTTATACTATAGTCGTTCTAGACTGCAAAAATGTAAAACTATTTCCTTGTATGTTAGTTAACAATTTGAATTTTATCAGTCTTTTCAAAATAATCGTTTAAAGTATCATTCAACTGTAGTACTTGCAAGGTAAGACTGCGTACACCAGACTAGACTATGTCATATTAATGTTTCCATTCGACTAATTGAAAATATGGAATCAATTTATTATACCTTAAAATTAAAGTTAGTAATCCCTTTCTTGAAAGCAATAATATCATTGGTACGTTTTCTTGTCTAATCTTTAGATGAGTATTTGTCTAGTTACTAGCTAGCACACTTGCAAACAAAATAAGTGGCTCTTGATGCACATCATTTTAATGTTGAAGTTTCTAAACATTCGAATTTAATCAACCCTCCTTTTATAATTTCCTAATCCTGGACCCCTCTTTCATACACAAACAAAAAATGAAAAAAATAATTTGATCAAATCAATTACCTAGCTTGTTTCTTTGCAAGAAATTAGCTTTATGTAGGTCACGCTCTTAACCATCATCTAGTTTATGGGCTAGTTGATTCCGAAGGTACTTTTTGATGTTAATATGGTGTATCTTTTAGGCATATATTACAAGCAAATATAAAAACAAAAATTTCCTGAGAACATGATTGATGTGGACGGAATTAAGCAAGGTTCAATTCTTAGTTGTGTTAGTTAACCAACTCTTAAAGCATCAGACATATCATAGGTTATAAATCAAATCGACATCCCTTTTGATCTTTTTTCTAAAATATAATATTAAGGTCTGCCTATACACTCATCCTAATTGAAGTGCATTATTTCATCGATCATGTGACGTTGATAAAGACATCATTTTGAGACTAATCAATTCAAATCATCTAACTTGCATAAATAAATTAAATAAAAACAAAACAAAGAGAACAGTCACTTTCTTTGTTGAAAAATATTTAATTTTTCAAATAATAATTATTAGTGGTTGATCATCTGAGAAATCATCCCCTCATATGAACAAAACGAAAATTAATTTAAGCAAATTGATAAGAAGCTTGCATCGTGATTCCACAAAGTCCTTCCTCTGCATTCTTATGAACCCATTCTTATGACTATAGTTTTGGAACTATAAGCACAAATTCATAAAACTCTTTATTTGGTCATGGAATAGTTTTATGATACAAATAATATAATGGACTATTAATTGATCATTAGGCTGTCCTATACACATTTAGAAAATGAAAAGACATAAGGAAATTGACTCACATTAAAAATCAAATTGAATCGATATATAGTCCAAATTAATTCTCGAGAGATTTATCAATATACTCTTAAAAATATATATTTTATGTGATATAGAATTATAGTCACGTTTGGTTAAATATCTTGTAACAAAATAATTTTAAAAGAATATCACGTGTTTTCTAATGAATGAGTCTTTTCCAATTTCGAACTGCTTTAATATTTAAAACTTTGTACCAACAAAAAACAGACTATCCCACATTTTGTACAATCCTTCATACTACGTTAAAAGAGTATCGGAAGACATAAAATAATTTGTGATCGCGTAAAATAGTGATACTAACTACTTATAATAAGTTAATCCATTTTGATGATTTTGCTATAATTTCTAACTATGGTAGTAGCGCATATATATATATATATATATAAACATATAATATTATACTTCTTAACCAAAAATAAAATAAAATTGTAACCTAACTCAATTAATCCTAAAAAAATATTTTTTTGTAAAAAAACAAAGGAAGAAACATCTTCATAATTAGTCTCACAATTGAAACATTTTGATGTGTCACAATGAGGCCCCACCATGAAAACGAAAAATGCAATAGTGTATCCAATATGGCACCATCATTATCTTCCATTACCTAATTTTCCAAATTATGTAACTCTAATCGAACTTGTTCATATTATCGATTTTAAATTTAAATAAAATATAAAAATTATTTAATATCAATTTAAAATAATTTTTTTTATTTCAATAGAAATTAATATTATATATTTTATTCTCCTTAGACTCACCCGTAAAACAACAAGAAATTAGTTATTGGTATCTAATTACCTCAATTTTCTATAGTATTAATTATTATTAATTATTGCAAGGATAAATTATCTTTGTATAAATCAAATGAATAAGAAAATAATAAAATTATATCCAGAGATTAAAAGACAAGTGTCCCTTATATTTGCTGCTGCATCACCATACTTCACCCACCCGTTTTGCTCTAATTTGTCTATTACTTTAGTTTTCTCTATGACCCTACTAAAATCCACCATAGATTAGTTACTATTTAATTCTTTTTAGTTAATTAAAATTTTTCGAAAATTCAAAAAAAAAAAAAAAAAATCGTCCTAAATGTAACGTTATAAATATAGTGCATCTTAGACCAACTTTGAAAAATTAGTAATTTTGGTGATATTTTTCTTTAATCATTCTTAGTGTAGCATAACGGTTATTAAAGTAGATAACTTTGAAAACAAAAGGAATCTAATCTAATAATGCATATATTAGGCTAAAAAGAAATATATTAGGTTAATACCACTCTTTGTCTAGATGGAATAATAACAACTCGTGATTGTACTAACAAAAATTCAATTCCAAAATACTTTAAAAGTCGAGATATGCTTAAATTAGATCTAATAGTACCATTTTTTAAAATTTATTATTTTTAACTGTTTTATTTGATTTATCTTAGCTTGATTGCATATTTAAAAGTGGTTGAATTTTTTGAAAATAATGTGAAAAATTTATCAAAATAATTTTAAATTTTATTATCCTAAAAACACAAAGTAAAAACGTAAGAAGATCGTGTATAATAAGAGGAGATTAAAGAGTTGGGATGATCCTTGCTAACAAAGCAAATGATTATGTAGCTAATCGATTGAATTATTAATTCCTTGATCATTATCAGCAATAATCTTTTTATTTTTGTAAAAATAATAATCATTATAAAATTAAGTATTAAAAATATATTTAAACTATTCTACTTAATTTAATTTCATACTTAAATTATCGAAAGTGTAAGCGAAAAACACATATATACATTGCGTAAGACCAAATGTTTGTCCATAAAATGCTTCTAAATGTGTTTGTCTATAAAAATGTTATATATATATATATGACATATATAATAGCTCTGTTTGTTGATATATTTATTTTTTAAAAATAATTTGAATTGACTTCTTAAAATATTATTTCAAATCAAAAATATCATTGTCATACTATTTAAGTGTGTTTATCCATTAAATCTTCCTCGACTTAGTATATATAACAATTCTATTTGTTAACATATTAATTTTTTTACCATATTTTAAATTAACTTCTTTTAAAAAAAGTTATAAGTCGGAGACATCGATGACACGAAACGACAGTTATTTTTTTTTCCCAACAAATACTAATACTACCTGAACTCTTCAACTCAGTTAAATAAAATCCAGCCCCTCTTATTTTCTCTGCCCTGTTTTTCTACCTTAATACTCTGTTTCTTCAACTTCCCATGGCTTCTCTAAATTCTTCCATTTCTATGTAACACTACCAAAAAAAAACTCAAATTCTCATAAAAAATCGATCCATGGAGAATTTCTCTTACTCTTCATACCCAGATTCTGTTAATTCATCCCCACGTTCCCGCGAAATCGACTGCGAAAACGCTTCATGGGATGATCAACCACCTTCTTCAAATTCAAATTATAAAGTGAAATTCATGTGTAGTTATGGCGGAAAAATACTCCCTAGACCCCATGATAATCAGCTAGCTTATGTCTCCGGTGAAACTAAGATTCTCTCTGTTGATCGGAATATAAGATTTTCGAATCTTGTTGCTAAGCTTTCGTCGCTTTCTGATTGTGATGTTTGCTTTAAGTATCAGTTACCTGGTGAAGACCTTGATGCTTTAATTTCAGTAACTAATGATGAAGATTTAGAGCATATGATGCTGGAATATGATCGGCTTTATAGGGGTCCTGCTAAACCGGCGAGGCTCCGGTTGTTTTTGTTCCCGTTGAGTACTCCGGAGACGAGTACGTTTGGTTCTACTGACTCGAAAACTGAGAGTCAGTGGTTTGTTGATGCTTTGAATTCTGTTCAGTTGCAGAATTTGGATGTGAATTCACCGACGGCTGTTTCGTCGGCGCCGGCGCCGGCGAATAATCCTGATTTCCTGTTTGGGTTGGATAAAGGGCAAGTTCAACAACAACCTCCACCGGTGAAGGTACAAGACCCAACTCCACCACCGCCGGTGCCGGAGGTTTTTGTTAAGGAATTTACTGGTTCCGATGCTGGATCGGAAGACCGGCATATCATCGGAGAGAATATGATCTCGCCGGCGGATTATCAGAGACAGATTCATGAAATGCAGAGGCTGCAGCAGCATATTTCTAATCAAGAACAAGCTATGTATAACAGGAAGATTGAAGAATCTATTCCGAGGGCTTATCCCGGAGAATACTATCAGCAAAAAGCTCCACCGCCGCAACAGACGGCGGTGCCGGTGACGAATCCGTCCAGTTTCTGGCCGGAACGTCATATGACTACTGGACCATATCCTGCATCAGCAGTGCAAACTGAACAGCCTGTATATATAGTTCAAACGCCCGCCGGAGTTTATCAAACTCCGACGATGCGACCGGTGACCAGCCAAATGGGTGGTCAGGCTTATTACGGCATGCAGCGCGTGATGCCGGAGGTTTACCGGGAACAACCGGTGTACGGTGGAGCTCCTCCGCAACCAACAATTCAACAGCCGAAGATGGGAGGAGTTTACACGTCGGAAAATATGGGGATGGTGCGGCCACACGCGCCGCCGGAGCCAACATATACGCAAGTCGGGTATGACAGTGTAGGGAGACAGGTGTATTATACTGCACCTGCCGGTGTTATGCAACAGCAAATGCAGCATCCAGCGGTGGTTGATGGGAGGCAGAGTGGTGGCGCGTTGAATCCAGATGGTAGAATTATTGGCAAGCCTTGATGTTTATCCTTAATTTCTTTAATGCTTTTAAGTTTAATTTTTAATTAAGTGGAAATAGGATTATGTGATTTTAGAAATGTTTTATGTAATGTTTTCGTGGGATTGGGATATGCAAGTGAAAGATTATTAGAAATTAATGTTTGATTAAACACAAATCTAAACTAAGTTTTAAGAAATTTAACACTTTTAATGTAATACACATTTGATGTAAACATTTATGCTAGTGTTTGATCATAAATTTAGATCAGATCAAATTAAATTTTAGAAACTTATAATTTTATAATCAATAGTAAAATGAATGATTTAGTATAATTTTTCAAGTTTTAAAATTTACAAAACTAAAAATTCATATTTTAAATTACTAATTACTATCATGATTAAAGGTTAGCTCATACTAAATGAGTAACTTTATTTCTTTAACTAATTCATGATTGGACGTCATTTTTAATCATGATTTTATATTGAATTATTTTAATTTGTTATAAATAAAATATTAACGTTACGCAATATATATTAATTTTGAGATGATCGCAACGTTAGTTATTATTCCTTGAAGAGAAAAAGACCAAACAAGTAAGGCATAGATATAAAACACTTCCAATCTTGTTTGATTCTACTAAATTTTTCAAAGAAGCATCAATATGGAATTGGAGTATTGTTTTTCAAAAGCTTTATTATTGAAAAAAAAGTAATTAATCAATTACTTAGTAACTATCGTACGTTTTTCTTATTTTTTTTCTTTTCTATAACTAAGGAAAAAAATAAAAAGGTACCAAATAGCTATTTAAGAACATTATTCTAGAACGATAATATGATTGTGACTAGTTATCTTTTTAATTTAATGACTTGAATTTTGAATTAATTTTTGAAATTGAGTAACCATTTTCCAATGGCAACTTTTTGTTTGAGGTGAATTGGCAATTGAACGTGGAAGGAGTTTTGAAGAGCCACTTGTGATTCTAAACACAGAAAAGTCAGCATAATTAAAGAGACAGCTTCATGTTGAAGCAATGAAAATAGGTACTTCAGTATTAGTAATGGAATCATTTAGCATTGTGTACACTCTATTTGCTAGCTAGGAATATGAAAGAAGGCCACTATTGTTGACTAACCAACACCAAAATGCATGATCATACCACTGACAGATATGGTATATCAGAGTTTCTATTTTAATTAGAGATTTTAAATTCAAGTTTTGAATATGAAAAATTATTAAGTAGAGAGTGCTTTCATTCAAATGAGATCTTATACGGTATGAATTCTAAATAGTCGAGCTCCAAAATTATTAGTAGAGAGTGTTTCCTTTTAAATGAGATATTATACAATACGAATTCAGAATAGTCGAGCTTCAAAATCATTAGTAGAGAGTGATTCCTTTCGAATGAGACCTTATACAATGCAAATTTAGAATAATCGAGCTTCAAAATTATTAGTAGAGAGCGATTCCTTTCGAATGAGACCTTACACAGCAAATTCAGAATAATCGAGCTTCAAAATTATTAGTAGAGAGTGATTCCTTTGAAGAAACCTTACCCTGATACAAGAACCAGGTTCTTGTAATTCTGTTGCAACACAATAAAATAAAGATTTATCGTGAAAACCTTTCTAACTCAAGGAAGAGAAAAATCACACCGAAGTTTTATATTAATTCAAGATTTACAACTCAGTTAATCAATGAATCTAACTCTAAACTTCTACCCTTTTCGATTAACTATAATCGAAAAACTCTCCACTCACAAGAAGTCAAACTCGCTTCTTGTTTACAAAAGCTCTTAACTCTTCTTAACTCTAACCACCCAAGAAGTCAAACCCACTTCTTGTTACACAATCTAGGAATTATTACAACTCAATAATAAACCTAGAATAAATCAATAAAGACTAATAACCCTAGACTTTATGTGATCAAACTTCAACATTCAATAGTTCATAGTGGAACAGATTTCGTGAACCAGGTTCTTATGTTGTTGTGACGAAGCTCTGCGTTTTAGTTCAGTGTAGAACAGGTTTCGTGAACCAGGTTCTTACGTTGCTGTGACGAATCTCTGCGTTTTTTTCTCCAGAAAATTACTGCTCTCAAGATGATATATTTCGTGAATATGCAATAGATCTGGCTTTGCTAGTAAATTCTCTCGATTTTTGTTTATGCAAAGATATTTTTTTCCTTCAACTTCTTGATCATTTTATAGAGTTTGATTTGCCTTCAACTTCTACAAGGAAAGGAATTACAAATCCTTTTCCTTCTTGAATTTGTGTATATTTACTTATTTCCTTATTTGACTTGAATTCTAACTTCTTTATTTCTTTCCTTCTTTGACTTGAATTGCTATTTTTTCTTAATTTCTTTCCTTCTTTATTTCTTCCCATATTTGTTTCCTTCTTTATTTCTGCACTTTTTCTTCTTTGCCGCAATACTCATAATTGTACACATACGACGCCATGCCTTCACTTTATCAATCATCAAAACTATTTTATATGTTCTCCTACTTTCCAATATTTCCCCCCTTTTTGATGATGATAAACAATGATTTGTTACACATCAGTACTCTTTGTTAGTCATCAAAACTACAACTCTTTGTCATCCATCAAAACTACAAACTTCATGTTTTTCTCATTCCACAACAGTAGAGAGCGATTCCTTTCGAATGAGACCTTACACAACAAATTCAGAATAATCGAGCTTCAAAATTATTAGTAGAGAGTGATTCCTTTGAATGAGGCCACAATGCGAATTCAGAATAGTCGAACTCCAAAATTATTAGTAGAAAGTACTTTCTTTCGAGTGAGGTTCTATACTAGGCAAATTTAGAATAGTCAAGCTCCAAAATTATTGGTAGAGACTGTTTCCTTTCAAATGAGGTTCTATAAGGTGCAAAATTTCAAAAGAGTTAAATTCCAAAATCATTAGTATAGAGTGGTTCCTTTCGAATGAAGTTCTATAAGGTGCAAAAATTCAAAAGAGACAAAACTCCAAAATCATTAGTACAGAGTGCTTCCTTTCTAATGAAGTTCTATACCGTGCGAATTCAAAATAGTCGTGCTTTAATATAGCTATCAATATCCATGCAAAATCGAAAAGTAAATAAATCATGATGATATATAGCATTCACCATTATTTAATTTGTGCTATTTATCATATATCACTTTCATATGATTGGACTAAAATAATACCATTTTTCTTCAACAAGAGAAAGTATATGATTAAGGTTTAGAATAAATATAAGGGGTAACCCATCGGTGGCCCCCTAAACTTGGCACCAACTTTCACTTAGACACCTTAACTAGACTTTGTTCATTTTAGACATCTTATGTCACTCCCTGTTATGTCATTTTGACACTTTTTGCTGAGTTGGCATATTGTGTGTGTTACACTATTATTGAGCGCGTGAAAAGTTTAATATTGTACATTTTTACTTTTTTTTTGTTTCTTCTTCTTCCTTCTCTCTCCTTCCAACACCTCCTCCATTATCCACCATTGTATCCAACCTTCTCCCCTAATTTTCTCACCATTCTATTGTCATAAACATTGCCGAAATTATTCAAAATCTTTGTCGAAGAAGAAAAAGACTGAATAAGGCCGTGAATATGGAGATTTTAATGGTGGTGCATATCTTTTTATTGCTCACATCTAGGCTCTAGCCATATTAATCTTCTAAGATCTCTTTCCTTTTTTGTCCTTCAATATGCAATTTTACCTCTAGGAAAGCAAAAATTATCTGGTCCTAATAATTTTGACTATCTCGTCAAAAAGAAAAAAATGATGAAATCTGTTGAAAGACAATTTGATCAAAAAGGTCACTTCTTTTATGGAGGAAGTTAAGTTCTTGGTGCATCCCCAAATTCATTTATTTATAAAAGAGATAGAAGCGGAGGTGAAGATTGTTATGACCTGACGATAGTAAAAATAGATTAAGTACTTTTTATTCCATTACCTTCCATAATTTTATCAAATTTGAAAATATGTTCATGGTGGTAAGAGAAGGAGACATGGAGAAGGAGAGATGAAGATGGTGAGAAAGAAAGATGGGTATTGCAGGTTTTATTATTTTTTTAAAAAAATAAAATATAACTTATTTTTTTAAGTAAATAACTATTTAGTTTTAAAAATATGTTTTTATTTGTATTACATTTATTGTTAACTATTTTTGGTATTTATGCCACATGTCTTCAGTTAATTTGTTGCTTTGACACATCAGCGGCGAGTGTATTACACTCTTCTCAGTGTTTTTGTTGATTATAAAAAAAGTGTCAAAATGACACAATAGGCATCTACATAAGGTGTTTAAAATGAACAAAGAGTGGTTAAGGTGTCTAAATGAAAGTTTGTGTCAAATTTAGGTGGCTACCAATGAGTTTCGCCTAAATATAACAAATGTAGGATATATGTAAGCATATATTTTGTTGGTCAGGACTTTGCTGATCAAACTTATTATTCTCACCTTTAAAAAGTTGACATTCTTTTATTTTAAGTGGAAATAAATTTAAAAAAGGATACCACAAGAAGAATTTGACAATTATTCTTTTTGTATTAAGTCAAATCAACTAATCCTACTGCTAGCTAGAATTTACTCATTAAATTAATAGTTTTCGATGAATAATTATTTGGAGAGATATGTACTCCAATAAGAGAAAAAAAAAATTCTCCCACCATCTTTACTTGTTCAATTTAATTGATATATTTTTCAATAAATACTCATAAATAGAGTGACACTCTCAATGAATCTTTATATTGTACGAATTAAATTTTAATACGTGTATCGAATAATAGATTTAAAAAAAAAACATGTGTCTTTTACAATTCCCCAGCCAAAAGGATACTCGTTTGTGAATAGATAAAGATGTCAAATTCTTCTTTCCTTTTCTCACCCAACCGACGCTTCCATTCTTCAATTGCCAATCAATGCTTCCAACCCCAATCATTGTATACGTCGATAAAATTATATTTTTATTTAACTCATTTTGAATTTTCAGAGAAATTTTTATAAGATTGAACGAGTTAATATTCCATTTAGACACTAATATAATTATTTTTGATTTATTTTAGTTTTATTAAATAAATAATTATTGATCATCAGTTTAGTGGAATCTATTTTAATCGGTCTCATCGAGATGGAAATTTTTATTATATATGCGGCACAACTAATACTAGTTGTATGAAGGCATTATTTTATTAATTTATATTCTAATTTATGGGACCCACATTGTGTTTTCCTTCTTTGACTTTTATTTTTTTTCCTACTCTTCTCCTTTCCTCTCTTTTCTCATTTTATGTTTTTTCTAAATCTTTTTTAAACTGATATATAAAAGTAAATTATGTTTAAAAAGTTTTTATTTTTATTTAAATAATTAAAGATTAAGAGTACAAAAAAGATCTAGTTAATTGTCATTTATATCGTGAAAATTGACCACTAAAATTATTAATTTTCCACTCATTTTTCATTTATCATACTTTAAAAATTTATCTTCATATTTCATATTTTTTTAACTTCTAATTTTAGGACTCATTCAAACATAAGAATCATTCAAATATATATTTCAAATTTAGAAAACATGTTGATATAATATGATTTTCAACTCACTTTTTATTTTTAAAATTATAATTAAATACGTTAAAATATGAATATTCTTTAAATTTTTGTTTAACAAAAATAAAACGCGATCTCTATGATCAATTATAATTTCATTTAATTCAAATACAGTAAAAAATGTATATGTTTAAATTCTAGAGCCGAATGTCAAATAATAATAACGATAAATCATGTTTCTTATGCTCATAACCCCTTAATACTAATGTGCAATTTTAATAACAATTGTTTCACTATTGTTTTTTACAAGTTTCATATATAGCTTTAATTGTATTTGTGTTAAATATTCACTTTATTAAACTGGTCTTATTAATTATATTTTATTTTTTAAAATTTAACTATTGATACGTATGTAATTCAATGATAAATATGATTATTTTTAAAGATGTTTTTTGTTAAAATAAATAAGTAAAAAATAAATTATTGTAACTAAATTAATTTCAAAATAGATTGAAAAAAAAAAAAACAGAACACGGATTTTAAGACTGGGATATAAATTAATAAAATAATACCCTCATACATGTTGAAACGATAACAAATAATAACGAAATCATTAATATGCTGGCGACGTGAAGCTTGACACGTGTAATATGTCTCTTTCTCTTTCTTGATGAAAATGATTTTTTGTACATGATATAATATTTATTTGAATTGTCGCAATCTTTTCTTACTTATAATTTTTAAATTGTATCTTTTTAGTTTTTTGTTCTATTTTTATTTTTTTAGAAATAATTGTATAGAATGACAAACTAATAATATAAATTAATATATGAGTTATCGTTTGATTTATTTGTGTTCCATAGCAAATTGTTTGTCAGTTCCACTCTCCCTCGTATTTTTGCTCGCTACTCTCCCTCTCTCGCTCACTTTCTGTCGCCTCTCTCGCTTTGTACAATAGAATTGTATAAATTATGTCTGTAATTGTATAAAGCGAGAGAAAATTATATATACACATGCAAATGCATATATCTCCGTCTTATACACTTATAATTCTACAATAAAAGTACTTCCCTGCCCAAGTCTCTTTTGTCTTTCTCTCTTTCTCGTTTTATACAAAGTCAAATTGTAGATAATTTCTCTCTTTCTCGTTTATACAATTCAATTCAATTGTATATTTTCTGCCCAAGTCTCTTTTGCCTTTCTCCCTTTCTCGTTTTATACAAATTCAAATTGTATATACTCGTCCTATACACTTATAATTATACAATTCATTTTATATACTTCGTTTTATACAATTCTCTGCTAAGTCTCTTTCTCTTTCTCATTTTATACAATTCGCTTCAATTATATATGTATAACGAACTGTACATATATATGTTTGCTATGGGGTGCAATTATGCAAACTTTGCTATAGCATATAAATATTAATTTTATGTTTGTTATATGTGAAAGTTGCCCTTTTTTTATAACACAAGTACAAAAAGTTTATAAGAACTACTGCAAATTGTTATCTTTAATTTCCTGACCCCAAAAAGAAAGAAAAAAAACTACTACAAATTATTTTTGCCCATTGCAATTTTTTCGCAATATTAGAGCATAGATAAGGAACTCTTGTGACTTCTTTTATGTTCGATTTTCTTTATATATTGAACATTATTAATAAAAATTCTTATTCCGCTAACGTAACCACGTTTATGTGGAGTAGATTAAAGAGTATTAGTACAGTATAAAACATTATTTCTAATGCAAGACGTAATGTAATTCTTATTGGAACTTTTTTACTTACGTCTTGTATTTGAACAAATATTGCAGTTAAGTCAGCTAACAAGATGAGAGTCGGAATAAGTGAAATTTGGGAGAATGATCGACAAAGACTTCAGTCTTAGAAACTTCGTTGGGCTTATTGAATTAATTGGGCCTGTTATATTGAGTCTTCTTGGAATATTGCTTTAATGGGCCATAAATCCAGCTAATTTGAACAATTAAATTCTTGGGTAAATTTTAGGAATCAAATAGTTTTAATATGAATCCGTTTTTAGTTTGTAATTACATTAATCCCTTAAAAAGTAACACAAATTGGACATATAATATGTAGCTCGGATACATTAAAAAGGGAAACTTACATAAATATACTATAACAAAAAAAATATTTACCATTTATAGCAATAATATTTCATTTTCACTTGATCACTTTTAATTCATTTATAATACAAGTTTAATTCATATTACAAAGAATAATTTTTTATTCACATATAATACAAATTTTAATGATAGATAATTTATTTATCACACATTTTAATACACTTTTAATACAATATGTCAAATTTTTCCAAACAAACATAATATATTTTTAAAAACAATTATAATTCATTTATAATTCAAATATATTGCATATATAATTCACTTTTAATACATATTGCAGATTTAACATAGTATTGCTATAAATGGTAATAAATAAAAAAGTATTGCTAAAATCAGTAATTATTTGTTAAAATGTATTAATTCATGTAATTTTTCCCATTAAAAAGTATCTCAGATACATTATAACACAAATCGGATACATAATATATAGCTCGGATACACTTAAAAACTAGCTCGGATATATTATAAAACAAATAAGATACATAATATGTAGCTTGAACACATTAAATATTGGTTCAGATACATTAATATGTATCTCGGATATATATTAAAGAAATAAGGAATTTTAGAAGTTTTTAGAAATAAATAGGATATTGAAAATAAGAGAAATATAAGACGTGTATTTCAGTAATTTTTCCTAAATTATTAGGGCGTTATATTCTTATGGACAAAGTTGCGACACATAATCCTTTTTCAACCTCATTTATGAAATTACACAAAATATATTATTATCAATAATAAAATTTAGAATTTAACCCTAATTAAAAACCTTGAAATGTGATTCAATTCATCTATTCTTTTGAAAATTGTCTTCCCGATGATCCAAGATGATACTCCCTCCGTCCACAATTGTTTGTCATGTTAAGGTCATGCACACCTCTCAAGGAAAATTTAATACAATGTGTAATTTGACTAATATAACCATATTATATCAAGAATATCAAAAGTCTACATAACTTTTCAATTAAACTACACTATCATTAAGGGTAAATTTGAAAAAAAGTGATTAATTATTCCTTGATTATTTAAATTGACAATTAATCTTAGACCTCTATTTTAAATATATCTGCCAAACAATTATGAACGGAGGGAGTATTTTCCTACAAATAATATTGGTAGGACCACAAAATTAATAAATTTCACCCCATTGATAAACTATTAATCAATGGGACAAGTGGCATTAATTAAAAGCAGAGGTTAGTTATTAAAAATGCATAAAGAGTCCATACAAAAACACATAATTATTTCTTTTCATCTGTTTTAATATTCGTTAATAGATTAATATCTAGCTAAAACTTATTATTAGTATATAACAGGCGACATGTATATCATATTATTCGAAATGTGTCTAAGCTGATCCAAATATCACGTTTATTTTTAAAAATGAAAGTGCATTAAATTAGTTGACAACTTGACTTAGCATTCTTTAATATTTAGTAATAGTATTATTTGTGGCAATGGCAACATATTGTGGCGTATTTATGTGAAGAAAATCAACAATATAATATAGTTTGGTGATGCAGTCACGTATTGTCAACCTTATCAAGGCCTAATAATTTTATTTTATGCACTATGATTTTTTTAATATTTCATTTTATTGTGCATATTATTTTTTTGTTCATGAACATGCTGAAACATTGCATTCTTCCTGGATTATTGGTGTTACAATTAACAACATCCCATGTTTCATGCTTTCAAAGATCCTTGTTCCTTAAAGCTTAGTTTATTTATTTTCTTAATAATTAAGTAACATATTTGATGTATATAGATTTTATTTAAATAGTGTTCTTGTATCAACAAAATTTATTAAGTATGTATAAATATTCAATGGTTATTATCATTTAAAACCATCATTACAAAATTCAGAATTCATAAAATTAAAGTTTTAGCTTCGCCTCTAAATTTAGACATCCTTTCTCACACACGCTCTACTAATATAGGCAACAGAGGCGAAGCCAGGATTTTGAATAAGGGGGGTTCAAAATGTGTAGAAATAGATAGCCGAAGAAGGTTCGACATCTACTATATATACTTATAAAATTATTTTAACATTATATAAATAATATAATTTTTCGCCGAGAATGTTCATCCGAACCCCCTTTACACAAGATAGCTTCGCCCTGATGCGCAAAGGGTTTATTTGAATCCTATTCAAGAGAAAAAAACATAATCTATGCATATATAAATTAGATTGAATTATCTTCTTTATATTTTGAACATTGGATGAAAATCTTACCAATAGTTATCTAATTATTACGAACACATTATTAATTGACCTATTGGAAGCATCGGATCTCAACTTTTCCAAAATTATATTATATTAAACTATATATTACAAGCTTTCAAGATTAGTGTTGTCTGATAGTTGCAACCACTTTTACAGTTTTAAATTTTTATACAAATAGAAGCACTACCATATATTATATATATTATATATATATATATTATATATATATATATATATAGTCCAATCTTATCCACATCCAATTATTATTAGTCTTAATAAAATCCACTAAATGGTGATGGTTTCAATTATTGATTATACCGGAGAATATTAGACAACCTCGATAATTAGTAAAAAAATTAAATTTGTTAAAAATTTACGGGGCAACTTTCATATAAAGCAAATATAAAAATTATATTTGTATGCTATAGCAAAGTTTGCATAATTGTACTCCATAGCAAACATATAAATGTATAATTTGTTATACATATACCATTGAAACGAATTGTATAAAACGAAGTGTATAAAATGAGAAAGAGCAAGAGACTTGGGTAGAGAATTGTATAAAAACGAAGTGTATAAAACGTATTGTATAACTATAAGTGTATAGAACGATTATATGAATTTGTATACAACGAGAAAGAGAGAAATTATATACAATTTGAATTTGTATAAAACGAGAAAGAGAGAAAGACAAAAGAAACTAGGTAGGAGAGTATTTTTATTATATAATTATAAGTGTATAGGACGAAAATATATGTATTTGCATGTGTATTTATAATTTTCTCTCGCTTTATACAAACGAAAACGCAATTTATACATTTCGCTTCTGTTTGTATAAGCGAGAGAGGCGAGGGTGGCGAGCGAAATCTGGAAGAGGAGGAACAAAAATATATGTATTTATACAATTTCCTCTGCTTTATACAAATACAAACAAATTTTATACACTTGTGTTTGTATAAAAGTGAGAGGAAGCGAGCGAGAGACGGAGCGAGAAAGGAGAGTAGAGAGCGAGAGAGGTGACTGACAAATAATTTGCTACGAGATACAATTAAATCAAAGGATAGTTATAGTAATTAATTTGATTTATTAATTTATCATTATATATAATTTTCTCAATTTTATTACTGAATGTTAAAACAAGAACCAAATGCTTGAGTTAACTAGCACTTTTCATCTCGTTAAGATTTTATATATTATCATATTTTAAAAATATGGTGTAAATCTTATAAAAAATCTTATAAAAAGTGATATCGATATCAATATCCACTCAAATAAACATCATCAAATTTGATGATTTATTTTAACAATATCAACATTTTTATATTTTTCGAATATGAAATATGCTAGTACGTACCCAAAAATTCTTTATTTCCCTATTACATAGGATTTCCTGAAATTCAACATTATAAAGTGAGTTATGGATCATGAATAATGAATTAATATTTTAGGAATAATTAAAATAAATTATGAAAATAATATAATAAAGTTTTTAACTCGAAAAAAAAAATAACAATTAGCTCCAGAGTCCATATCATCTTAATTTCCATGTCGTCTGATAAAAAAAAAACGTTGTTTTTCAGTTGAAAAAAGAAAAGACAAAGAACATTTGTCCCTCTAATTAATAAGAAGTTTCCTTCAACGACAAGAAATTTATGACTTCTAAATTATTCAGCTCACTCTCCAATTGTTCTATTTACTATCATGTTTCATGTTTTAATTATTTATCGGAAAAAAAGTTAATTTAGTTGATAGTACGTAAATTTATATAAAGGAATAGTGAGTTAAAGTTAATTAAATTTATTTTTTTCCGATAAAAATATCAAGAGCTAAGAGGAAAAGAAGAATATAAATAAGGAGAAAAAATAATAATAGATTATTCTAGAATGACTTTTAAAATTTTATTGAGTCTATTATTTTATAAAATGACTCTTCATTGTATAGGGCTAAATCAATCATCGCTTTGATGAAAAGGAGACCCATTAGCACATACATGCCTAAGCTTTGATGCTATGCTTGAAGCTGATCGGGGACGAGTTGGCGCAAGACTCGAGATTGATTGTTGATCTTTGAGAGTCATTATAAAAGCGTTAAAATATAAAATGATTTCTCTTGGAAAAGGTCCCATAGGCTACCCAATAACAAAGCATTTTAATATGAACTAGTCCTTAGTCACTTCATATTACATCTCTATTCGTTTATTCTATTTTAATTTAACGTAATGTCTGCTTAGGTTTTTACAAAATTTAAAATAGGAAAATTCTTAGGTTTTCATTTTGGGTTTCAATATACATTTTAAGATTCAACTTTTTTATATTAAAAAAATATTATAATTCAAGTGTATTTTATTAAAACGAAAGCAATTTATTTTTAAAACTCACCCCAAAATATCTAATCAAAGAAGAATAAAATGATTAATATATATATAATATATTGAAATATCTTTAATCATGTAATTTTTAACATATTATCTGATATATTAAATAATGATTTGAAATACCAAATTAAGAAAGAACCATCTTTATAAACAAACTAAAAAAAGTAATTAAACAAATAATTTGAACCATAATTTGATGATGTGTAAAAAAATGTCCTAATTTTAAACAAATAATTTGAACCATAATTTGATGATGTGTAAAAAAATGTCCTATTTGTTTAGTTTAGAAGTAATATGTAATAGAAATTAATTTAGGGATAAATTATGTAATAAGCCTAATTTTGAAAAAGAGAGGGATCATTTTCAAGTGGTGCATTCTCCACTAATGATATATTTCCTTTTCAACAACTTCTTGCTACTTGTCATTCCTACTTTACCAAACCTAAATCCTAAATTCATAGCTAGCAATTATAATTTTTGAAAAAATCATCATAAAATATTTTTAATTTTTAATTTTTTTTAGATTTTTAGTTACAAAAAGTCAATTTTTAAATGTAAAATACTTGTCAAACACAATTTTAATTTAAAATTTTCAACTCTAGAAACTCATTTCTTAAGTTTCTTGGTCCATCTCAATTTATTGACAATCTTGAAAATATTCATATAATGAATTAATTAAATTTAGATACGTTCTTGATCTGTCACATGACATCGCAAGTGATCTCAAACTCTCAAATGAATATGACATTCTTAATAACAAATTCAGAAAAATATTGAAAACATCCCTAAACATGACAAGAATTTAAGAGTATACTTCAATTATAGTATTACAAGATTTGAATGTGCTTAAGTTCAATTAATCAACTAAAAAATCATTTTTAAGATGATCAATATATCGAGATAAAAGTAACAATTTGTTATTTTCTCCGTTCATTTTTAATTGTCATAATTTCTATTTTTAAGAGTCAAATTATACAAACTTTAACTAACATCTTAAGATGTATTTTTTTATCATATTGATACGCAAAAAATTATAATCCATAATATTTTTCATATAATTTTTAAAATATTTAATTTTTTTTATTTAAAATATCAAATAAATATAATCTAATTTATTAACTTTAATAGGCAAATAAAGCCCACATAGGCACTTTCATGTTTTTTTCAAAATCCCCAAATCACTTTTCCCCATTCTTATATCTTCCTTTTTCATTTTCAACTCCTTCACAGTTCATATTCCTTTTCCTCTCAACAATTCCCATCCCCTTTTGCTTTATTAGTATAAAAATAGTAAAGATTGGAAAAAAGCCAAAATCTTGTTCGTCAAGCCCTATATTTTTTCTTGAAATAGCAAAAGAAATGGGTTGAGGTAACAGGAATTTGAAGAAGAAGAAGATAAAGGGTGTTGCTTCGTGTTGTTGTTGAAGAAAAAGAAGCAAAAATGGTGGTAAGGAAAGTTGGTAAGTATGAAGTTGGAAGGACAATTGGAGAAGGAACATTTGCTAAGGTTAAATTTGCTCAGAATACTGAGACAGGTGAAAGTGTCGCCATGAAAGTCCTCGATCGAAGCACTATCATCAAGCACAAGATGGTTGACCAGGTGGGTGTTTGTGTTTTTCCCTTTTTTTGAATTGGGTATTTGAAGAATGAGAAAAAAAACCATTGCAACTGGATAATCCATGGATGAAGTTTAAGATTTTAGAGTAATTATTATTCCTAATTAGTTAAATTCATGTTTTGTAAATGCTCTATTTGAATTGTTGTAGCAATTTATGGAATAAGCTTTTTCTATTAATAAATGTGATAAGTTGACTCTTCCCTGTCAGATCAATTTGTGAACTTATTTGAAATTTTAGTTAATTGTCTAGCAACACCATAGAGTGGGTTCTACTTGTTGTTTAGAATGTTAGTTGATTGACCATGGCATCATGAATGCGGGATTTTCGGCAATTTGTGAGGCTGCAAAGCATTTGAAAGGACACTGAAAAATGAATGATATCTGAACTCTGATGAACAGATTCGAGTTAGTTTATTGATCATTTTTTACAATGTGTGCAAAATGCTGCTAGCTAGTAGTATTACTTTAGTAGATTCGATCACAGTTCAGCATTTCAAGAGTTCTTTTTGTATGTCAATTCCTAAGCTATTTCTTTCTGTGTAGAGATTCAAATTGTGTAAACTTGTGTTTGTGGTATTAGTTCTCAAGCATATGGTGTGGAGACAATGTTCCTGTTTGGATATGATTTGTTTTTTTTTGTTTCTCTGATAGGAGCTTTCTGTATTTTCATCTTGCAGATAAAGCAGGAGATATCCATAATGAAGCTTGTTAGACATCCATATGTAGTTCGATTACATGAGGCATGTGCCAAAACAAGTGCCAATGACTTTCAGTTTCCTGATATTTGTTGCCTGTTTCACCTTTAGGTTACTGGTGTTGGGGAGATTTTTTTTGCTGATGTGCATTGCTGATATAAAGAAATTTTGCTGTCAGGTTATAGCAACTCGCACGAAGATCTATATTATCTTGGAATTTATCACAGGCGGGGAACTGTTTGATAAGATAGTAAGTCCCACCTTAAAATGGTCAAGGAAAAATGCAGATTATTTTGATTCTTCTTGAGCACTTAAGCATATATTCTCCTCTGAATGATTTCTGGTATGCATTTGTAGGTCCACCATGGACGATTAAGTGAGGCCGAGTCTCGAAGATACTTCCAACAATTGATTGATGGAGTTGATTATTGTCACATCAAGGGAGTTTATCACAGAGACCTAAAGGTACTTGTTAACAGAAACATAAACTCGATAGAGCAATAAGTTATTATGCATTTAAATGAAAATCTTACTGCCATTTTCCACATTGCTCAGCCTGAAAATCTTCTGCTAGATTCCCAAGGAAATCTGAAAATATCAGATTTTGGACTTAGTGCATCACCTGGCGAAGTAAGGTCTCCCAAAACACTACCCTTTTTTCTCTATTACCAAGAATACACCAATATTGGTGTAAGTCTTTATGTTGCTAACTGCTGCCGATAATGTTCTAATAGGGAGTCAACATTCTTAAGACTACCTGTGGAACTCCCAACTATGTTGCACCAGAGGTAAGTTAGGCAGTTTCCGTTACAGTAATCTTAGTTCTTTGTTACATTTTTATCTTTGAATCAGTAGTTTGATCATTGATATGTATCCTTTACTTAATAATGGTTTAAGATGTCCCTTTGTTATTGGAACTTTTTATCAGGTTCTTAGTCACAAAGGTTATGATGGTGCTGTGGCTGATATCTGGTCCTGTGGTGTCATCCTTTATGTTCTGATGGCAGGTTATCTCCCTTTTGATGAGGTTGATCTCACTACACTGTACGCAAAGGTAGAAGCTTTTACATTTTCATGGTTGTGTAAATAACTTAAATGGAATTCCTTAAATTCATCTTGCAGCAGTATGACATGATAATCATGCTGATATTTTCACATTTCATCACAGTAAAAGAACATTATTTTATAGCAAAGTTTAAATTACCAACAATTATATTTGTATTTTTCTGCAGATTGACAAAGCAGATTTTTCCTGCCCATCTTGGTTTCCTGTTGGAGCAAAATCTCTGATACATCGAATTTTAGACCCAAATCCTCAAACTGTGAGTACTTAATCAGAGAATGTACACATATTAGATTGTGCCCTTAAAATTATCTGTTTTGGAAACTTAATCCGTCACAATGCCTTCTATCCATTGAACTTGTAAAATATTGCAACTTATCCACTCTGTGTAGTATTTATCAACAAACTTGTCAAATCAGAAGCATGAAAGGAACTTTGGCATAAATCCTTTTCCTTTTCTCCTCTCTTCTTCTCCCTCACACAAATTAAACCATATTTGCTCCCTCTGCCATTCTCCTCTCCACTTCCTGTTTTTTGGGTACCAGTCAAATTTCATTGTTATAGAGCTAGATTTTCTTAAAAAAATATGTACTAGATGTATATGTGACTTAAAGCAAGTCGTGCACCGGCAAATATTAGAACTTTTAGTTGTCTATACTATTCTCCGTGACCTTTTCTTCTTTTTATATTCATTTTCCTCCCATCTCCTTGGCTTCTCATCTAAACCTTACTGTTCTTTTTATGGTTCATGTGGATATGGGTGCTTCTATCTTCTGTTTTGTTTCTTTCCAATCAGAAAGAACAGGGAAAATGAAAGGAAGGAATCAATCAAAAAGATTTTTTTTAAAAATAAATAAATAAATAATTATGCAGGTTCTACGTAGGGAAGTGGAAAGAACAATGAACAAACAAAGGGAAAAGAGAATAGGGCAAAGAAAGAAACTTGTTGCTATTTGTGCTGCTTTGTGCTCTGCATTTTTGTTATGTTTCTTGTATTCCCGTGCTCAAATTTCAGTTTTTCGTGATGATCCCCATTGTCATGGACCAAAGCGGCAATCCAGCAACTTCTTCCTTTTGGGTTTCCCCTTCATTTTGCTTCTTTGTAAAGTCGTTATTGCTGACAGTATCCAAGTGTTTGAACTATTCTTTTGTGCATTAGACCTTTTTCCGCACTTCCTTCCTTTCTTTGTCTAATTTTTCTATTTTGACCTTATATTTCTTGCCTTCGTAGTACTAAAGTATCAATAGACATAGAACAACTCAGGAAGACAATAGGGGAAAGAGGAGAAGAACTGTTAAGATAGCATCTGCGGATCGCATAATGGATGGATGGTCATTTTGTGGAAAGGAAAAAATTTAAAAGGAAAAAGGATCTCCCTAAATCTTTATTTCACCGTTATACTGACTTGACTTATTTTTCCAAATAACAGAATTGTTAAGTTGCAACTTTTAGAAAGTTCTATGGTAAGCTGCTAATTCTGCTTATTGCTTCTTGAGCTATTTATGTTTTTACTCACTAAAGTAGTATACTCTCTATTACATGAATTCATGCTACCTTAGGGTTGCTTTTGGAGTGTAGTAGCTGGTTGGAGGTTTAAAACGATATACAATAATGTTGACCATGAAGATAAATATAGTCTTCTACGAAAACTAACATATTCCTACATTGGCTTATTACTTAGTTCTTTTCTCTATTTTGTGCAGCGTATTCGGATTGAAGAGATCCGTAATGATGAGTGGTTTAAAAAAAATTATGATCCTGTCAAAGTCATGGAGTATGAAGATGTCAATTTAGATGATATTAATGCAGCTTTTGATGATACTGAGGTTAGTAAGACTTAGAATTACTGCCTTTGCTATATAAAACATTTTGATGTTGAATTAGGAATTTAAGTGAATCTTGCCAAGGGTTGCTTGTTGGCAAGCTGGTAAGTAGCTGGCTGAAGCATCACTTTGTATTTGTTTATTGCTCAAGTTGAATGTCCTGTTATCATTAAGGTGAGAATGTTATATTGTTTAATGTTATTGGGGCTATCACTTGGATTTAGATGATGGAATAGTTTTGTGAAGGTGCGTTCATTATAACCTTTTGCATTATTCAGATTCTTTCTGAACTTTTTCCTCTGGAGAAATGGAGGATATGCACCAAAAAAAGAAAGAGAGTTCTATTTGATAGGAATTGTTGTAGTGTTTGGTATGAAAAAAAATATCCATGGAGGTTCTGGTTATTGACTGCTTAGTTTCTTTGTTTTCCCTATTTTATGGCATGTTATAATGTTTTATAGGAGGAAGCATCCAACGAGCAATGTGACAATGCGGATGCTGGGCCTCTGGCTCTGAATGCCTTTGACCTAATTATTCTCCCTCAGGGATTGAACTTATCCATATTGTTTGACCGTGGCAGGTATTGATTCTAAAACTTCTACCAGTTTGACCATTCACAACAGGACTCTGTGTTTCTCTCTTTCATATAGATCAGATTTTATAAAGTCCATTAACATATATACTAACTAGTTCTGAGTTGGAGCAATGAAAAGAAGCACATTTTGCTTTGCATTTTCATCTTACCGCATAGCTTTATTAAGGTGCTGGTCTTCAACTTAAATAAGTGAAATGTGGATGCTGGATTTACAGGACTCAATGAAGCATCATCAAACACGCTTCCTAACACAGAAGCCAGCAAAAGTTGTTTTATCGAGTATGGAAGTTGTGGCCCAGTCCATGGGTTTCAAGACCCATATTCGCAATTTTAAGGTAGACACTCACCTTTTCTTATTAATAATGGACATCTCAAGCTTAAATCACAAGGCTTTTTTCCTTTTCTTTCAAGTTCTATGCTGCAATTTTCTTTGGAGAATTCCTAAGGTTGGTCCTCATTTCTGCTTGTATGTATGTCTCAGATGAGGGTAGAAGGTCTCTCCGCAAACAAGACTTCACATTTCTCTGTAATTCTGGAGGCAAGTTCACATCTTCCAAAGCTGTTTCATCTTGTGGCACTCTTTGTGTGCTAGCTAATATTTATTATTCAACAGGTTTTCGAAGTTGCTCCTACATTTTTCATGGTAGACGTTCAGAAAAGCAGCCGGTGATGCTAGTGAATTTCCTCAAGGTTAGTAGTTCAGTC